>JAQFYM010000165.1:0-108858 GCA_034694785.1 Agrenia bidenticulata | reverse complement strand
TCGATAAAATCGGTTGCGGGGTTTAGGAGGAGATGCTGTACAAACGCCAAAAACTGCATAACATTAATATGATGATTATTTTTCCCACAGTCCCTTCTCCTGTGTTCGAGGTAATTAAGATGGAGAACTCTGATTAGCTAAGCCCAGACGCACAAAAAACTTGGGACTCAAAGGGAAGAGTGATAAACTTTTGAGCATTAGCCCAGACTCCGGAGATAGTGGAGGGGGTGTGGTCTGTCACCCTCTCCCACGAGGAAATTATAATATCCTCTCCCGGGATCCTCCACACATAGTTTACCCGGACGAGAAGGATGGACTTGATTCTCTCTCATGTCATTTCCCTTGTCAAAGGAGATTGGCCCAGTTCATGGTGAACTCTAGGGTTCCCAATGCCCTTGCCCTGCAAGCCCCTGCCTTTCAAAATAGACACTGGCCTGCCTAGATAGTTTTATTTTCAAACAAAGGGTACTCTTTCTCCTGTTTTAGGGAATGCCCGGGGGATGGGAGAACCCTGTGAGGAGAGACGGAGCATATTTTAAACGCCGAATTATTTAGTGACGTCCGGAGACATTTTTTTTACGCTTGGCAACACAAGCTCCTCGAGAATAGAAAGAATAAATGCCCACATTGTTGGAGATAAAAAATGCACAATTGAATACGTTGAGTCCCTAAGTTTTTTTAAGTATGGCCCTCGATAAAAGCTTAGTCCACATGTTGGATACTATAAAAAAAGAGGTGTGTTCACTAGCTCAGAGCTAGGCTCATCATTAAACTAGCAGCAGAAATAGTGGGATCTAGAAAAGGTACTAGACAGGGACAGGAAAATCACACTACTTTTCTTGTCTCTCTCCGAAAAAGCAGAGTCTTCCCGCTTGAAGGGACTCGTGTGGCAACTTGAAACTGTTGGAGTAAAAAAAAACTCACCAGATTTCTTAAATGATTCCAAAGGAAGTAGTAGTAAAAAGAAAAAGGGGGTAAAAAATACTTATGAGGGGTTAAGAATTGTTCACATGATCCCCCCGAGGAAGAGTTATTAGAGATGCGTTCTCCATCACGATCTCCATGAAAAGAGCAAGGGGTACTCGAAGATGGATGAGCAACTTTTTATTGAGGCCAGAGAGGACAAGGCTCAAGTTTAAAGGCCAATTTTCAGCTCCGTTAGTATGACAAGCTGTCTTGTGGAATTAAATATAAATTGAGGCTTAGTCTAGGGCTGTCCATGGTGTTTGGAGGAGGGCCCTGGCAGTGCCTGGCAGTGCGTGGCACGGAGTCCCTTTAATTTGAAACCACCCCGGCTCCGGTATGATACAGGAGAGTAAGTGACATGCCTGAGTTATGGATGGTCCCACAGGGTCCTCCTTGGTCTCGAAATGATTAGTTTTGTGCGGCCTTTGCTTGATGGTATGATATGATGAGGGGGGGATTTGTTGTGGATACATGGGGGAATTGTTTTAGAGTGAATATGTGATTGGAATGGGGCTGAGATGATGTGGAATGAGGTGAATAGAAGGGAGCCAAGAAGTTCCCGACTTGCCTCACAAGAAAGTCCAGATCCTCCAGCTGACGGTTTTCGACTAAAATGAAGAGAATTTAATTAAAATTGGATGCTCGGATTTATGTGGAGAGGCCTCATCGTCTTTTGCATCCACTCCACACTAATTAACACTTGCTCCTTTCTCCACCTACGTTGATGGGGATTCATGGACGGTCCTCCCTCCACCTACATTCATGGGCATTCATGGGCATTCATGGGAGGCACACACGTGGCTCCACGCTTCATTACCCCTCTTGTCTCCTCGTGTACTCACATCATTAGCCGCACTGGCTACCTTCACCCACACTCTGTCACCAAGTCCATGGGCCAAAACATACCATTCCTCACTCATTGTCACCAACATAAGCTGAGGCACCCGACCGTCAGCATCGTCTTCACTTTTCCCTTCCAGGGGGAGAAACTTTTCCCAACAAACTACAAGATGGAAAGCAGTTGGGGATTTCACTCGACAACATTTCACACTTTTCTCCAGGTCGACATGGACGTGGAAGATTTGAACAAAGCTGATGATGCGGCACTTGAAAGTTCAAAAGTATTTTATACTAAAGGGGATATTAATATTATTTCCCTAGTCTTATTCTCTGCCCTATTGGGTCCTGAGACAATAAGCCTTTTTCAAATCACTCATCCAATTATATTCACCTTTTTTTCTTCTCTCTCTTTCTCTCTCTCTTATTACACATTATGAAAGACCTAGACTTTTGAGCATAACTCATCCATCCACTTACTGGATTAAGCAATCCCCCCCAAAGTCTCTCTGTGAATCAACTGTGTATGCTCCTTCGGGTTCCTAGTCAATGGCCAAAAGGCATTCTACTAACCTAGCTATTGTGCCTCAAAAAACTCCAATCCATTTCCACACACAATCCACAATACTCTCAAATTCCGCCTTTCCTACTTTCCCGAAAGGATTCCCATTCCCCTCTTATTCATGCCCCCCCCCCCGCAAAAAAAAATGGAATGGGTGGTAGTGGGTAAGTGACCCTGTGACGGCCATGCCTCCTCCTTCTCTTGGAGCTGTCAGAAGATGTGGGAATGTAAACATTTGTTCTCAACATGTCCGCTTCAGTACGGCCTATGGATCCTTCTCAAGCCAAGGACGAGGCCCCACGTATTAACAGGTTGTTAGGAAAAGTTAACCGTCCGGTCGGCCACCACCACCGCCAGACATAAGCCCAAGTCCCAAGGCCGTTCGACCCTACACAGAGACTCGCTTTATGGATGGCCCACTTGTTCAAACTAACTCTAAGCTCTAAACGAGTTGACATAATCTACTTGGAACAGAGAGATATCCTCTCCTTAGCTTCAGTCTCCCTTCTCAACAGAGATAAGACCCCTCTCTTAAGGTAATTAAGACCCTCTAGGCTCCTACGGGGGGGAAGGAGGACAGAATTGATCTGCACTTGTTGTTCCCTTAGATTAATCATTTCCCCCTCAGGACAAATGGCGTCTTCCCTTCGACTTGTGCTTAATGAAGCCTGTGCATAAAAAGCACTCTTGTAATTAATCAGTGTCCGTCCGGATGTTCTTACTAAAGACTACTAAAGAGAATCCTCCCCCCTGATCCTCTAGGTCTCTGTGTAACTTGCTAGAGTTGATAGAGAGGGGAGATGGCCCTTGACCTTGTGGAGGACTTGAGGGTGGTTTGGAATGCGTGTGTAGGGCGGGGCAGAGAAGGGATCCGGTTTCACTCATAATTACGGTATTCTTCACTTTCTCTGTCTGTGTGTGAACTAGATGGAGGAGGGCTTGGCCCTAATTCTCTCAGTAGCTAAACCAGCCAGACGAGCATCTCCCCCCAGACTCCCCAAGACATCATCTAGATCATCAAAGTCTCAAACTTCTCTCTCCATCTTAGAAGACAGTAGGAAATTAGAGGCTTGGCCTACCGAGTAATTACCAACAACATCATCAACACACAATCCCAGACATCTCTACCAACAACATTGCAGATTATGAGGGGATCGACTTGCTTTTTTTTGATTGATCACAGGGGGATATATACTTTTCTCTTATCAGAGGATTCTTTTTTCTTTTATTATGAGGGGATTGTACTCATTTCTTCTTACTAAGGGATCCATTTCAATATTATTACGATAGGATCCAGTTCCCTATTCTTATTCCCTCGTTTTTTTAGTATGAGGGGGCTTTTTTCATTCCTTGATATCAAGGGATCCTTTTTGGCTTTAGTATGAGGGAGCCGGAAGGCTTTTTGCTGTTTTTATGGGGGGATTTAGTTCCCTATTCTTGTGGAATACGTTGGTTTTTTATCATGAGGAGGCTATTATCATCTCAAGGGATTCCTATCGATTTACGTTATTAGGGAGGGATCCCTTTCTCGGTTATGTTTATGAGGGGATTCAGTTCCGTCTTTTTACGGAGGGAACTCTTTGTTTATTGTGAGGAGGAAATCCTCTATTTTTTTCTTATGAAGGTATTCCATTCTTCCCCGTACTTACAAGGGAATTCTTTTCTCCTCCTTGTTCCCAGTGGATTCTATTGCTTCTTCTTATGAAGGGATTCCTTTCTCTCCTCTTATGAGGGGATCCCTATAGAGATATGTAGCCTAGGATTACTAAACTCTTCCAGAGGTTGGGAAGGGGCCATGTCCACAGGAAGGGATTTATTTTTTGGGGAAGTTGGCAATAATTCCAGGAAGAGTCGAAAAGCCCTTTCCCAGCTTATTGATCCCCAATTTGCAAAGTAGGTAAAGTTTTTTAATTTTCCCAGGTAATTAAAAACAGGAAGTTTCCCATAATTTCCGAGCCGATAAAGAGCTTTGAAATATCTCTTATCATATCTCCCCTCCAATTAGCCTATCCTACTTTCCCAGACAAAAGAGCTCCCCAAGGCTGTGTCCACAAAGAACGCCAAAGTCCCCCCTCTGCCGCAATGTCCCTATTTCATGACCGGAAACTATTGAGTTTGAAACGCTCCCCAACAACTCCGGGCCAGTAGCTAATTGTGACGGGGACTCTTTGTCCTACTGCTGTAGACAAAGGATGGATAGAGTTTGTGCGTGACCCCGCTCTAAGGGCCTATAGCTTTCTCCGTCTGCTGTGGATAGCAGTTGGTTGAAATGTCCATGAAAGTCGGTGTGAGTAGACTGGAAGAGCTGCTCGGTGGCTTTTATTGGATTTGTTCAAGGTGGAGAGAAAGGGGGGAAAGGGGAACTCGTTTCTGGATGGAAATCTGAGATTAGAGAAAGACTTTCCATTTTCTAAAGATTATGTCGGGCAAAAGGGGGCCACACTGATCGAGGACCGTCACAGGGAAAAAAAAGAATTGGATCCTCCAAGATGAGAAATTGACAACCGTAGACGGTATTCTCGGAGCTATTGAGGGATTTCCTCAACTTTTCTCTCCCATCCCGACCTCTCCCCATCATAATAATATATGCAACGAGTCCACATCTCTCATACCCTTTTAAATAAGTTGGACAACAAGTGCGGTGGGTCCATATTCTTAGAGAGTATAAATGAAGGGAGTGTCAAGGCCCTCCCCCCTCCTAGAAAAGAGAGAGACAAAGTTTATTGAGAGCTTGTAGAGGAAAGTGTGTGTCAAGTATTGCTCAGATTGCTTCCCAACCTGTCCACACGTATCATCCCCGACTCTTGAATAGTCAATGTCAGTTGGGATAGGAAAGAAGTTGAGACTCTCTGGGGGACTGAGCTAAGAAGTTCCTTCCCAACTCCACTTAAATCCAAACTTCCTCTCCCTCTCTATCTAGTCATTCAAAAAATAATCTAATTAATTCCAATTAAAAAGGGCGGCGTCCTTGACACACCCGTCCAAGAGCCTGATGAGCCCTTTTAGTGGAACGATATGGACGTTGGAGATTGGACTAGCCAATCTGTCCACCTCGAGGCTCCAGTGTCACTCTCTGACCATTTAGCTCACATGTAGTCATTAAGGGGTAGGATGGACGATCGGTGGTGGTGGAGAGATGCTAAAATGAGATCCTTGCGAGAAGTTTAGCTGAAAAGAATAATATTATGATGTTGTGAGTAGTGTGGGAGCTGCGACATGCCTCCATCATGCTGACGTGTACTAATGGCCATGTATGTATTCTCTCTCTCTTGTTTCACAGTGGGAACGGTAAGTGTTGTGGAGGGGATCCGGTGCTACCAGTGTGGATCGTACATCATAACCTCCGTGACGCCTTGTCAAAATTTGACCACTTCTGCCCTTCTGGAGTGCCCCTTGCCGAGCACCCACTGCGCCAAGTACACCGGCCCCGCCATCACTGTCTACGGCTGTGAGACGAACTGCGAAAACAAAGGTTCGTCCCCATTGTCCCTTGTGAGTTAAGCTACCCGGGTTATATCATTTCACTTGTCTTACAGTTCAGAACTCGTTCGAGATTCACTGCTGCAATGAGGACAAGTGCAACGGGGGGATGAGGTCCGAGATATCAGTGTGGACCTTCACCCTCCTCTTCTTCTTCCTCCCGGCCATTCGTCACACCTTCTTCCTTTAAAAACTCACCCAAGCCTCCTTCTTTCAATAACCACACCCCCTCACACCCACCCTCACTTTTATCCCCCGTTCATTCACAGGCTCAATAGTTTGACACCATAGGAGAAATATTTTACCAAAATCTTAAGGGCGAGTCATTAGCCACGTTCTCATCTATTTTATCTCTCACACACACACGTACTTCTTGTTAGTCCATCATCTTCTTTTCACAACTCTACCCTTTCCTGACCGTACCCCCCAGGGTGGGAAATAATAAGCTAACATGACCCTTTAACTTTCGGGGATTCGGGTAGAAGGGGATCGGGTATGATACCCATTTTTTGAAAACGTAGCTCATGGACAGCGCCCATAAATATTCTCTGTTTAAAGCCTAAATTACTTTCTCTAAATACATAGACCTAAAAAGTTTATTCATATTTCTATGAAGGAGTTGATAAAAAGTGGACAAAGTTAAAAGTATCAAACACCAGCTTGTTCCATATTAAGTGGCGGAGTGAAGATTGAATCGACCCCTCCACCTAATCCTCCTATTGATGAAACCATCTGTTGAAAACATCTCGAAAGCCGAATTTGGTCCCTTTCAAAAAAAAACTCCGTCTCCGGAGATTAAAATGAATGCATGGATCCGTGCATACGAGAATGTCTTGGTCCATGAGGTAATCCTCCACAATCTGCCCCTACCGCTCCTCAGAAAGTACAGCGAGAGGAGCAGGGTACGAGACGTCCCTCGTGACCTGGGCCGGATAACCTCATGAACTAAGCCGTTGGAAGATGCACGCGTGTACTAGAGCGTGACTCTGTTAGATTTTTTTAGACTAGATCGGTAGACTCCGTAGATTTAATTAACTATATAAAGGTCATTGATGAGCGTGTGTGAGGGGAGGGTAAGTGGGAGGTCAGAGGTGCAGACCTCATTTTTAACTCTAGGTCAGAGATTCAAATTCAAATGCACTAAATCTTCCATATTTCTGCGTCAGTAATTTAATGAGTTAGCTAATCAATAAGTGAATGAATAAATCAGTGAGAGAAGGAACGGGGAAATAGACAAGAGCCACCACGGCCGCCACCAACCAAACCCATCGGCCACCTCCACAGATTACGTCCATCACAGTCCATGACTCATCATTCAAATCCAATGATCTAAAGGCTGTGCAGACCCTTAGGCGCCCATCCTTCCCGGAAGGGTTTCGCCCCACCTAGTTGGTGGACAGTCCCCTTGGGCTAATCTAATGTAAAGACCCTCAGCTAGTGCGGCATTGGAGGACTTGGCTTTGATTATTAGACACACTATCAAACGAGAGGGTTGGAATTTGAGTGGATAACTCTATTTGAGAAATGTATGATGAAGAGCTTATAGTTGTTATACACACTAGTGCACAGTGACACTTTACAAAGGTCCTCCACCTTCTAAGCCCTTCTCTCAAGTTGGATTTTAAAATGACTTGGCCTTTGACCTTTAGGAGGCTGTTCTGATGAACCGAGAGCCTAGTCTACCACAACTCAGTGTCAATTGTGGCAAAAGGGATTTTTGGTCCTGTATATGGCAATTCAATCAAACTGCTCTATCTCCTAGCTAATAAGCACTTACTACACGTTCTACACCTTTGAGAGATTGACGGACCTCTTCACTTGAAATAAATTTAATTCCTTCTCAATACTTGAAAATAAAATAACATTTCATAATTAAATAAGAGTGTCATTCCGTAAATGCAATAAGAATCTTTCAACTTGAACCGATTAGTTCCGCAAGTCAACAATCAAGTCTGCTTCATTGTCATAAATAAAATCCCCCCAAGCCATGCTGGTAAAATATCTTAGCTACGCCCTCCCAGGTCATGTCATAGAGCGTGGCTTACTGCGCGGGCCACGGAGCCCACTCTGATGTTCTGAAGCGAGACTCAGAGTCGGGGGGACGCGTGGGGGCTTGGGGGTATATCCCTAAATAATTTTAGCTTATGCAAAGGGCGTGTAAAAAATTAAAGTCTTATTGTTAGTAATTCCAATTGTTTTCCCTGGCTTGGATATGAGAGAATTAGTTGTTAAGTGAGAGGGTTGGGTGTTCTAATGTGATGTTGTGGGTGCGGGAATGTTTCTCTTGATTGGATCTTCTCTTTTTGTCAAATCCATGAGGTATTAATAGATGATCCGGGATGATGAGAGAGATGAATTATAATTACATACATCGCCTCGCTTTGATTAAATCATTCTCAAATGATTCTTCTCCATGGACCTTCGTACTAGAGCTAAGGACACACACTTGTGAATATGAAAAAAAGGAAATAAAAACAGAAATTGCCATTGTTATATAAACCAAAGATGTGCTTGTCTCAAGAGCTTTTTACTACTCTCATTCATATACATCATTCATATAACATACTACGCCTCAATATCAATGGTCCACTATTCATATCAAACACCTTGACAGAGGTCAAAGGTGCAATTTTTCATGAGTCTTTCTCTGGCATGGCTAGTTAATTAAATGGAATGAGCTATCGGTCCAGAGCTGCAGGGGTTAGTGAGGATTTGTTAAATAAACAAGTAGACTTTTTTTGGAGGTCAGGTCAAGGGTCAGTGTTTTCGACAGCCTCATAATTAAATGTCGTATATGTCTGATCGTCTTAATCTAGATAATCCATTGAGCTATTGAGCTTCAAAATCGATCCAGTAGTTATGGAGAAGGGAAAAAACAGTTAGACATTGAAAGTGAACTATTGAGTAGACTAGACGTCTACAGGCCCATTTATCAGCCACTATTGATAAGAACATTTTTTTCGGAGGTCAAGGGTCAGTTATTTGGTCAGCATCATAATAACTTGTCTCGCAATTCTAGTGTCGCAAATGGAATGAGGTATTGAGCTTTGAAATCCATCTATTAGTTACGGAGGAGCATAAATACCAATAGTAATTTTTTGTTGGGGATTCTAGATTAGACGACGATGAAGAGGATGACTCTGAATAATCAGAATAATACTAAGAAGATGGGAGAGAACGGTTGTTTTAAATTATTCATGGATAGAGTAGTTGGAGGAGCCACCCCGGCCAAGCTGGCCACCCCGGGTTTGGATGACCCTCTCTAGGGGCCTCCTCTCGAGAGGTCAGTGAGTTGGGAGTATCGTTGTCTGGGTGATTGGTAAATAGGTGAGGGAGCCGTGTGGTGAGGTGGATGATGAGGGGTTACCTTTTAGTCTCAGGTATTATTATTATTGTGTCTCATTATTATTATACGGAGGAGAGAGAGGAATGTGTCTGGTCCCTCTGGCAGAGAAGGAGACTCAAGTGTTGGAGGTGGGCATAGATTTGGAGGTGAGAGTTGGCCCATTCATTTACCTTTGATTTGTGAGTGAAAATGAGACTCCTTCCTTATCCAATTCATCAACGAAATACGACACATCTCACCAATTATCGGACATACTATCTCACCACTTATCTCCGCAACCCGATAACGCTCTCATAACTACAATTCCCCATCACCTCAGAACGTGCACTTACACTCATCCCCCAACTCTCCAACTAACACCAACTCGGAAAAGAGTTTTTTAAAAAAAACCACAACTTTGCACCACCAGTTTCAAAAATATAATCAAAACTTACAGCCACACTCTCCCGGACGTATTGAGAGAGTTTTTTTTGGTTTGAAAGAGCCCCTGTGGTCCATGCCCTCCGTTGCTTAGACCAAGGGCACTTGTTTCATCTTCGATGTTCTCATCGGGTGGAGGTGGTGGTGGTGGTGGTGGTGGGGACATGGAAGGGAGTGCCGGGGGAGCTGCCCCCACGGGTAATCTGTACGAGGTGGAGCACTTGGCCACGTTTCAGTTGTCGGACGAGTTGGCGATTCCCGCGGACGGGATGCGTCGGCTGCTTCACATGGAGAAGAACGGCTTCGGGATTTGGAGTCAGAAGATGAGAATTCGACTGGAAAGTCGGTTCATCGTCATCCTGGACTTTGAAAACGGCGTAAGCTCCAAACTCTAATCTCATCTAATCCCCCAAAGTATATGTAGAGAGATATATATATATGTGTTTGTGTGTGTGTATAATACGTGGAAGTAGCAGTGGGGCTTCTTCTAACCCCAATCCACCTAACCACTTGTCATCATCAAGGACTTTTTGTGGGCTTTCTAATCTCATTTTCTCGGCACTTTGTCCGTGCCGCACCCATTTATAGCCCCCGCTCCGAACGGCGTAGGGAGAGAGGAGCTTGACCCACTTGTTATTCATCCAATAATATCCCTCGTCAATTAATTTATGGCCCTTTAGGGAATTATTCATGAGGTATTTGTGCCATTAGGAGAATTCATCTCTTGTCATGTTTAGTGTATAGATTATATTATGAAATGCAGACAGGGATAAGAGAGAGAGAAGAGAGATGTAGAGGATTAGGATGTCAGGTCGGGTGTTATTTATTACGAGTCCCCCCAAAGTTATTTCATGTCGTCTTGGACGATATGGAAATGGAGGCTGAGGAATCTCCAATCTCCAAATGGGACAAAAGGAGAATGAGAAAAAATAGCTGAGAGAGAAATACAATTAATTTATAGCCGGGGATTAAGAAGGATTAATTGAGGGTGAGGACCAATGGTGGATTTTTTTTTTAATTCTCGGGGACTTGGCTGACATTGAAGAGTGCCATGGCCTCGGGCTTATCTTTGAATTCCGGAGATAGTGGAATTCCAGGGCCGAATACTTTTGTGATGGAGAGATTGATGGGAGGCAGGGAGGGTGGGATTGTGGTTGTGGGGAATGAGGAGTTGCAGGTGTGCAGAGAGTTTGATGATTAAAAGTGAAAGTGGATCCGCAGCTAAATCCACCACCACCACCAATCACAAATCATACACATAGAGAGAGAGAGATGAAACGCGGAGTATAGAAGCCGCAGGGGTGGTAGAATATATTGGTCAGGGGGTGGGGCTCCTGGGAGTGCCTGAGCACAAAAAAATCACCCAAATTTCCTCCTCTGATTTGATGTGTGTGAGTAAACGATTGGTGATTTGACTCGTGAGATTTGTCATGTGAGGAATGTGGATAATTAATTGGAATTAATCACCTAGTCCTTTTGGTATCTAATACAAGAGGATTAGCATCAGATAAATAAATCCCTCCTCTCAACCATTTTAGCTCCCATCTCCATCCACAGACACGGGATATGGAAATCAGGAAGGGTGGACTGGACTGATTTCCCGGACATGTCCCATCAATTTTAAACCCAATTTAACTCTATCACCTACCTACAGACCACCCACAATAATATAAAGTTAATGGAAATCCATCTCCAAGGCTTGACCCAAAATCTAATGATCAACTCTGATGAATGCCCCCCCCCAGAAAGTCCTATCCAATGAGGATAAGGAGTCACTTATTTTAATGAGATTTGTATATTTGTTTTAATCGTTTTGTTTCAGGATGAGATGGAGCGATTCCCGCTGCACTTGATACGAGAGCCGACGGCATTTACTAATACAAACCCAGGGGAGCTGTACAATAACATCTTCGCTTTTATCGTCCAGCCGGTGGAGATGCACATCTTCCAGGTAGGAGACTTATTTAAAAGGCTCTTATCCGGAGGGGTCTATTGATTTAGATGTGATTTGAGGTCAACAGGTTATTCCTTTTATCTGTTGGCCAATTTAAGGCAGATTTTCCGCATCCCCGCTCCTCATTTTATCAAAAGTCGGGCTGATGAGATGTGGAGCCATTGTAGCCGGGAAATCGGAGCCATTACCCAGAATTCCTTTATTGATTCAGACCAAATCTCTTCTCCTTTCTTCAAGAGTTTTAGCTTAAAGAAATCCTCAAAATCCTCCTTGCCCCCGCTCTTCTTTCCAATCATTTTTCCAATAAAAACACAAGAATTGGACCATTAAGGCAGAGAGGGGCCTGGCACACATGTCCCTATCCTTCATTTTATTACCCGATAGATAAATAATCTCTTGTTCCATTTCCAGTGCTTCAACATCTCCGCGGCCGAATTGGTGGAGGACGTGAAGTTGGCGCTCTCAGGGCGCCTTCCGCCCAACAGGGCTCGACACACAAGCCAGAGCAGCCTGCCTCCTCCGCCTCTCCAGCCTCCGCCTGAGCCTCCGCACTTTCATCCCCCGTCAAGTGAGTACTTTTAAATGAGAAATGACCCCCTTATGAAGGTGAAGTAAATGTATTTGTTGTATGTCGCGGTAGGCGAGGATGCTCGGGATGACACGAGTTCAGTTGGGAGTGAAGGGCGCTATGAGCGGGAGGTGGCCATACTTAATCGATGCTTCGATGACATTGAGAGATTCATCGCGAGACTTCAGTACGCGGCGGCGGCCTACAGGGAGCTCCAAAGACGCCGCAAGTAAGAGTCTATCGATCATTGCTAAAAAAACCTTGGGTATCTCTTCTACAGACACTCTCCTTCCAATAACTCTTTTTTTCTCGGCATAGTCAGAGGGTGATTTATTGGAAAGTTCCACCCATGATCCCGAATTATGAATCCAAGGTGGTCCTTTTTAGCTCAACTCTGAGGGCTTATGGGAGAATGTCAATGTCCGTCCGTCTGTAAACACGATAACTGTCTTTGAACTTTATCAATTGACTTGAAATTTGGTCTATAGGTAGTTCAAGTTTTAAGATGAGCTTTTTTGGTGTAGCACACCCTTATGGGCTTCATATACCCACTCGGGTTTTTGAGCACATAGCCTTAGAAGGATCAAATTTGCGATATTGCTTAGATTAAGTATCAAATGTGAAGTGAAGTGAAATGTGTATTTATAATTTAGTATACAATTTGACATTTCGATATAGCTTAAGAGTAATAGAATATTTTGATATTTCTAAATCGAGATTGAGAGTCGGGGTAAATGAAGCTCTGGAGTTGTAGGTTTTTGGTTTAAGAAAGAAGGACGAGTCCTACCCGGTCCGGTATGAATAAAAGAGGATGTATAAACTCCTCTGTGTGAGATAATGTTATTTGAAATGGTATTTGATAAAGGGCCGGGTGTATGTGGCTCTCTGGAAATAGGAGCCCTGGGCTGTGTGTGTTCAGAAAAGAGATATGAAATGATTTTAGGGGCTCCATAAAGTATGTGCACCCTCAGGCTCAGTGAACATACGAATAGGCTTTTGAGGTGCCGGGGAGAAGAAGAGCTTAAGGGAAGTTGATGTAAGCGGTGGAAGTACAGGTGGTTTGATGGTGTTGGGTATTGAGCCCTTAATTTCGTATTAATTTAGATGGAGGATGAGATTGTTATTTGAGAATTGACGGAGGTGATTTATGGAGGAGAGATTAATTAGAATGGAGGTAGTTGTGACATGAAATAGGATGATTGTTCTCCAACTCCCTTTCCCCAAATAATCTCCCACTACTTTCCACTACTTTGAATCCCGCATTTCGGAATGGGTGCTTTAATATTTTATTGGCCTCTTAGGCCCCCCCAATTTATTTCGATCCTTAAATAGGACAGGGAAATTCATCTCCTTCACGAACAGAGCCAATCTTTTCTTCAAACCCGCACCGACTGCATTACACATCCTCTACTAAAGACACCCAACGAGACACTCACAGCCCAACGCACCCACAAACTAGACACCTTTTAGATGTGGAACACTCACAAACTCACAACCAACGCACTCACATATACTCCTTCCAATACAATCCCAACTTAGTCCTCAAGTCCCGTACAACCGCTTGTCAATAAAAAAAAATCCCCACACTTGCCTCCGATTACAAGTTTCCAAAGTTTTACTGCCTCTGAGAAGGACGTGAACTTCAAGTACCCCCAAGACACACCTAAAATTACAAATGCATTCGTTATCGACAGTAGCACAGGCCGCAGGTACACTTTTGGGGACACTCAAAGCTCAAACGTTCCTCCAAAACACTTGAGCATTTTCAAAAGACACTTTTAGTATCATTTCCTATCAAAGGGCCCACTGAACTCCCAGACTAGCAGCTTCTTCTTTGTCCCTCGAATCAGGGGAGGTATAGGGCCCTCAATCTCCCTCAATCTTGGCTCTTGCTTTATGATTTGGAAATTGGATATAGTTTTTAGGAGTAGTTGGGATATTTGTTGAGAATAGAATATCTTGATGGATGTGTTGTCCCTTGAAGCTTCTATCCCCCAATGTCCCCCCTGCTCCCCCGGGGGGCCCTGTAATGGATTTCACCATAGAGTCCTCAACGGCCTCAACCTGTTGTAAAGACGGGGAAGATGGATGATGGAGAGGCAGGGTAATTTATTGAGGAGATGATCCACCACTGACTTCTTTTTCGACACACTTGAACCATTTCTCATCTGCCTTTGGTTGATGCATTTTTCATGAGGGTTTTTTATTTCCTCTTACGTCAGCCCTTCATCACACATGAGAGAATAGAAATATGGGGAGGGAAGGATGTGGCTGATGAGCCTCGGAAAATACCCGCTTTCCATCTCTTTTTCTCTGGATATTAAAATCCAAGTTAGTGTCAAAAGTAGTTTGGGTGTTGGTTTTGATATTTTTGAATCTTCCTAGGTCCAAGAAGAGCAAGAAGAAGGATCACGGGGAAGGGCTTTTGTCGATGCGGGCTCGTCCTCCACATGAGAGGGAATTCGTTGACATCCTCCAGAAGTTCAAGTTGTCCTTCAACCTTCTCGTAAGTCAAGAGATTAATTATTTAGAATACTAATCTTCCCGGACGGGTCCCTACGGGATGATGGCAAGTTATGGAAAATGAGTGGGTACACTGGGATAAAATATTTATGGGGCAAATGGGAGGGGTTCTTATATACGCCGTAGACTTGCCCCTTTGATTTGATAGTATTATTTTGGTGAGGATTAAAAAGAGTTGGAAGATGAGTTTGGCAGATGTGGATTCCCAACATTAGTTCCCCGACTGATTTATGCCAATCCGCTTAGAAATCCCACTGAGTTTGATCTGATTTAGAGGAGGTTTGATGTCCCTGGGACATGCAACCGATACACCCTGCATTTCCCACTTCCCACAATCTGACGTACACTTGAGTGTGGATCATCAGTCCACCTAGTACCCACGGCGATTTCCCAATTAAATGTCATCATCAACAAATTCCAGGCCATCTTAAACGGTGGGGGACATGTGCGTGTGGGGAATATCCTCCCTAAATTATTCACAGCTCCCTTGACACGTGTGGGACAGTGTGACTGACCACCTCGGCTCTTCTACTCTCCATTATTAATCGGGCTCAAAGAGAGTAATTGAGCCCCTAACCATTTCTCGGGAATAATAATATTTTTGTCTCTTTTCAGGCTCGTCTCAAGTCGCACATTCATGACCCGAATGCCCCGGAGTTGGTTCACTTCCTGTTCACTCCGTTGGCACTGATTGTAGACGCTTCGCGAGATGCGCATGCGCCCGGACTAGCTTCCCGCGTCGTCGCTCCCCTTCTAAGCCGCGAGGCCGTGGAGCTTCTCAACAACTGCTTGACCTCCAAGGAGACGGAGCTGTGGCATTCCCTCGGGGATGCTTGGCATCTTCCTCGGTAAGTTTTGCTCTTTCAGAATGGGAAAGAGGGAAAGCATGTCCGCCTTTAGTAGAGGTCAAGAGGTCAGCACGTTTACTTTCCTCTCTGGAGAGGAGTGGGATAGAGTCTCCAGCATCTCCAGTACTGTGGTTCCTCTCCAGCTTTTCATTTCCCAATAGACTTTTTGGAATGTGGGAGAATTGCTTAATTCAGGCGGAACTCTGTGGATTCAAAGTTGGCTGGGTTTTATGTGAGAATGATCTTAAGGGTTGTGGTAATGCTGGAGATGATTTCCAAAACCACCACCTTGACTCTAGCAGATAGATATTTAGTATTTGTAGTAGACGGGGTTCGGGAGTTAATACAATTTGAGCAGAGTCATGTCCCTCATTATTACTGGGGCTAAGGTGACCTTGGACACGAGGGAATAATGAGCTTACAACAAGACTCCTCTATGCAATCCCTCATTGTGGATCCTCTCCGGGTTTTTTTTCAGACCCTCCTCTTCGTTTGAATGGCCGAGATAAATCGTCGGTGGTATACACACATGTAAGTTAAAAGGTTGTGATTGAGATCAGGGAAAAGAAAACTACCTTTTCCCCCCTGGACAATTTAAGAAGAGGGGGATTGTGCCTTTATTTGAGTGAATGGAAGGAAGTTTCGGGCCGGATGGGCTGTTTATGATGATTAGATGGGGACTGATGGGGGTTCTCATTGACAATGGCCCTCCTTGTCGGTGATCAAGAGGGAGGAATGGGGGCATCACTACTTGCCCGATCAATTCCTAAGCCCTTTTCCCAAGCATTTGTAGGAAGGATTTAGACGGAGCCCTTTTGGCTGTTATTACTCTTATCTAAGGAATCCAAGGAGTCTCCCCTTAATCTCTCACCATTACACTGAATTAAGATTGCCGAACATGAAAAAGGAATCCCTTTCCCCTCCTCACCCTGACCTTTCCATCCGGACAATGGAGATAAGTCTTCCGGCTACCCGAATCATCTAATAATCTATATAGACGACAGATAAAGGGCTTCTTCGGAGTCTCCACATCCGTCATCTCTAAAGAAGTGTGGCGGGTATTATGGGAGGACTGCTATCAGCCCAATAGCCCCTCGTCTCATCATCATAATCATAAAGATGGATGTATATTTTCAATGTGTATGGCCAGGTTTTTAGCCGGTGGGGGCGATTTTTTTATGATGTGATTCGGAGGTGCACTCAGTAGGATCATGTATCTTAAAATTTGATATAAATTCTCCCTCTCCTTTGAGTTGGTAATAATGGGATTGTATGGGAATTGAGTTGGGAGATGAAGGAAGTACGAAAGATCTTATTTCACGACTTCAGGCCTAAATTTTAATCTTGTTATCCAGGGTATGAAATATTCTTTGAGCCGGGGATTATTGTTAGGATTTGAAAGTTGACGGGGGTGGTTATGGCAGGGTTTAGTAAATAGGTTGGATGATGCAGTAGGGAAAGGTGTAGGTTCGAGTCCTGGCTCTGGCTCTGTTTTATTAATCAATCCGAGTTTTTAGAGATGAGACTTGACGGGTAAAATTCCCTGAGGTAGTCGGCCGGTCGGGCGGGGAATAATTTCCCTTTTTTCCCTTCATGTTTGGCATTAATTTCTTGAAGGGATTGTGTTTCTAAGTGATTGATGGGTGAGTGATGTGTTTGTGTAGTTTTTATTTTCAGTTTTTTGTTTATTAAAGTATCCTTGAACTAGAGTCAGGTGTGGTACGTGGGAAGAATTCATAACTTTGTTGAGAGTGAGGAATTTTTAGAAGTTGTGGTGTGGTCTGTGAGCTAAAAAGTATGAAGGGTAGAGTAACAACTCTACCCGCTTTTATTTTCTTACAAAAGGAGAGATGATGCCGAAATAGGCTTTCATAATTTAGTCCACCCGTCACATTAAATCCTTGAGAGGAAAACACGTGTAAATAGTCCGAGAAAGTTTCCTCTTTGCTTATGAATGTCAAATAGACGAGGCTGACTATGGGCATGGCTGGCGGGTCGTGATGGGAGCCGCAGTCCCCCGGGACACTAAAAAGCCGAGAGACTATATTATTATACGAGAGGAGTAATGAAAAGAGAAGTTAGATTAAGATTTCTTGGGTTTAAAGAGCGGAGAGTCGGTGGTGGATAAGGAAATGAGGTGGGTGAGGCTCTGCTCACTCCGTGGTCAGATGGCTGGTGTCGGAAATGAGACGATTAGGGAGAGATGATTTCATTATCTTTGACCAATCCCATCAAGCTCACATATTCATGGTTGTCTATTTACAGGGAAGGGTGGAAGGGGTATGTGGCCCCATACCAGCCAGTCTTCATGGACGGATGGACACCCACGATCCCGGATACGGGGATAGGGGCAGTCGTCGCCTCCGAAGCACAACGAAGGGTACAGGAGCGACTACAGGCAGCTCAACATGAGGTGAGTCCTTGACCCCCCGTACTCTCACTATACGCCCTCTTGGCCAGGGGAAGTAATAAATAAGGGAGCCCCAAGGCCGGGCACATTTTCTTCAAACTCCGTGGCCATATGATTAAAAAGAAATGGAGGGAGGAAATTAGAGAATTCTTTCTTACTTAAGTGGACAGTGTGGATAGGAAGTGTGTGTCCCTAGAGTCAGTGGGGGTATGGAGTCATACACGATCACACAGCCTTTTCCGACGGCAAATTATCATTAGCAATAGCTCTGGCACTCTCTGCTAGCGTGTTTTTTTCCTCTCTCTTTCTTCATCATTCTGGGTGATGAGGTAGTTGGAGAGGATATGACTTTCAATGGGATAAGTTCCTAATTTCCGATCACCATGTCCTACTCACTTAGGATGTGTCTCTGGAAAGAGTAGAAATGAGTTGATGAGTGCGATCCTTCAATTCCAGGCTGGGCTCATCAAAGGGAGTTTTACAGCAGAGGTGGAAGTTGGTGGATAGTAGAAAGACTGACGAATCCACTCGATTCGAAATCCTTTGAGCCCTTCAGCATCAGCATGTTGTCTTTAATCCTTGTGTAATTCATGCAGGCGGAACAGCGTCGAGTGGAGCGGGAACGGTCCATCTCTCCCGTGGAAATGGCGAATGATGACTTTGGAGCGGGTCAAAGGGCATTCCTTGACTCTATCCGGTCCCGAGGGGGTCGAGTCGTGGTCGTCACTCATCCCAGAACAGCCAACAATCACAAAGAGCTGACGGTGGTCCGGGGGGAGAACCTGGAGGTAATTTTCCCCTAAAGTACCTTGGGAATGTTGGGAAGGGATATGGAGGAAATGTTGAGATGTTCTAGCCCCCTTGAGCAAGAAGAATAAGATATAATAACAAGTTTGTAGTGAATGGGTTGTGGGTAACGTGGAGGGGCACTTGTTCTTCTTAGCTGAGACCATAATTTATGAGACTTGTCAAGTTGTCCTTTAGGGTTCGCTGAATTCTGACTGAGGAACAAACAAAGTATTTGAAGGGCAGGATCCTTTGTCAACTATTTTCCACTTTTTTCTCTCCTTTTTTTTTAATTCAGGGGAGATTTTAGTCCCCTAGACTTGGTGAGCACGGAAGGGTTAATAATCTACAAGTTATGGGACTAGTGGCTCCCAATGACGTCCATACAAAAACTACCTCTCTCTCCAGGCTAGAGAGAACTCTAATCTTTTAGTTAATCAATTTAGCTAATGTTAATCATTTCCACTCTCTTGGAAATGGGTGTGTGGAGAACTTGGGATAGATATTGAGATCCCAAGCCACCTCCACTCATCCTGTTTCAATTAGACCTCCAGACTAAAAGAGAGAGTGTTAGTGGGGGCAATAAAAGTGGAGTTGATATATTTTTATGGGGGGATTTGTATATTTGATATATGTTTGTATACGTGGACGTGTGTGTCTTTCATAGGTCTTGGACGACACGAAGAAGTGGTGGAAAGCCCGTAACTGGAAGGGACAGGTTGCCCACGTGCCCCACACGATCGTCTCACCCCTGAGTGAATACCCTCAGGTAAGTTGATCTTAATGGTGTGATTGATAGAAGAGTGGGAATTAGTTGTACTTGTTGACTCATTTATTCCATCTCTTGATTTGTCAGGATTACCACGGGACGGAGAACGGGAGATCAGGTAGGACAGTGGTGGAGGAGCATAGCATAAGCCCTCACTTTTACCCTCATCATTCACACTTGACACATACTTGAGTCCTATTGCCATTTTTTTTATCGTTTTTTTAATTGTTGTTGTTATTGTTGTTTTTGGTATTTTAATTGAAGGGATGTATGTGCCATAGTGTGTGTCTGCTTTGAGTTGAAACTGTTGGTGGGTATTGATCGTACTATCTAGTGCTTATTGTGATCGTCAACTCGTTTGTTTGTTTTCAAGGCTACTCTGGATACTAGAACGGACAGAGGCTTACCCTGCACCCTTGAACCCTTTAATAGACACGAGAATCTAGATATATTATCATATATACTTGTTAGGATTTACGGCAGACTTTTTATTTGGAAGAGGAGGTCAGAGTGCACCGTGACCACCATCGCTTTATCCAGCACCGCCACATCCTCGTATCATATCATGTGTGGACCGTTTTTTCTCCTCTCTCTCTGTATAGATAATCACCGTTTTTTGTATTGTATTTGTCTCCTGTGAGGGAGAGAGGGCCCTTTGAATGGTCGGAGTGGACAGTCAAATACATGTCCATCCATCAGTTTTAAATACTTAGCCTCGGAGATGAATGAGGCTCCTTGAGCCCGTAAATAGCCCAGCCTTCCTTCCCCCCTCCCGCCGGCCTTTTTTATAATCAAGGAGGAGGTGGAAAGGAGGGTATGGCCCCACTCTGTGCCCCCTCCGGATCTGATAAAGTTGAGGCGGGGCTGGAGAGGGAGAAGCCGGGATAATTGGGCGAGTATGTCCCTTAGGATGTAAATGAATTATATAAAGTCCCCCACTGCCCTACTACCTCTCTCGCCTTGAAGGAAAGCATGTTCAGTGTCTGTGTGTTGGACATGGGAGGATGATTAGTTTTAGTCCGTCCGTCGAGATTACTAGCGATAGTTCTTAAGATATATATATCTCTATATGATATCCCGTGTATTTTATTTTTTGAATGAACTGAGGAAGGAAGTGCAATGACTAGCTTAGACTAACAGACTAATTTAATTAATTAACTTTAAGGCTGAGTTACAAGATATTAATTAGGAGGAATGGACTAACCCGCCCTACTCACCCCAATTCTAAGTGAAGGTGGTCGTAGTAAAAAGAGAGAAATGCCAAATCTATAATATTAAAATATCCCAGCCCTATCTTGTATGTTTACTCCCCCCCCCCACCTATCTCTCTCTCTCTCTTATCGTATTTGTATTGTACATGTGTAATCCTCCTCTACGTACGTCTGTAGCAATGATTGTATTTTTGAAAAGACCAGTGTGGCCTAAATATTTGTCCCAACTATTTATCCTGTAAACTGCGTCTGAGTCCCCCTTGATTTGTACCCCCAGTCCCCATCCCTACGGAATCAATTATTAATCAACTCCTTTGAGATATGAAAAAATTAAAGCTCATCGTCTCAACTTATCTTGGCATCATGTCATCCATATATAATCCACACCCTCTGCCCATTTCCATCGTCACCTTTTTCCAGTGCACATTTAAGAGTCCATGGCAGTCCAATTCCATATTGACTCTCTGCATCGTCTTTGGAATTACATGGCTTCAATCTGAAAGGCGTTTGCATATGGTTGCGAATCAAATGGCTCCTCTGGAGTACTCCGGACTCTCCAGTCTAGGTGTGAAAAGGTACTTGAGGGACTTGCTTAGCTTTTTATGCCCACGAATGTCATAAATCTCCATGCGGCTCCACCATTTATTTTCCCGTGGAGAAGGCGAAGAAAAAATGAATAGGAAGAAGCTGGAGTCGTTTTGGGCCAAGGTATAATTGGCTGTCGGGATGCCCCAAGTAGTAACTGGATCCATAAGTCTTGGCTCTGTCTCCCACTCTGTCTGTGTACATCTTTGTTGTGGTTGAGTTGTATTGATTGTGTTTGGTTTTGAATTGAGTGATTTGTGAGACGGGGGGATGATGAATAGGCTTAAGTGGTTGTGCAGAGAGGCTCATAACAATTAGGCTACGTCTCACAAACTGATAAACGAGAGTGGAAGTAAGAATTGTGAGGTAAGCCCAAGTCCCTCTCTCTTCTCTTATCTTATCTAATCCGTCGGATGGACCCCGCACTAACAATCTTAGGAACTGACCTCCACTCACTTCATAACTCGCCTTGCTCACCCCCTTAATCGCTTCATTCCCACACCCTTATTCACCTTCCAACTCTGGTATCAACTAAGGCTGAGAAAAATGACTTGCACTCACTTCTTCTGTAGGTCAATGGTCCCCGCCGGGCTCCACGGTCAGTTCGGACGATGATGGGTTCCAGTACCGGAATCAGAAGACGCCGCCGCCCCCACCGCCCTTGCCCCATGGAAGCCGATCCTCCACCGCCTCTCCTCCTGACATGGACAATAGGTCGCCAAGCAAACGGAGACGTAAGTCTACAAACTGTTGACTAGTCTTCACTTGATTATCAGGGCTTTAAAAAATATCTCCTTCGTCAATCATAGCTGAGTGTGTTTCCCATCAAATGCTGGCAGTCTCGATTGAGTACGGGCTTTTGGGTGTGAGAGGAGAGTTAGGGAATGACAATGTCATGGAAATTAACTGTCAAACTTTCAAAGTTTATTAAGGATTTGCAAGGGGGAATTGGATTAGTCATCCCAGGATAGGGACATCATCATCCCGCCTCTCTCTGTCCGTAGTGGCAGAGGGAGCAGATTTTTATCACTCTCTTGTAATAAAGTTGTATGGACTCCGTGGATGATGGGATGGGACTATTGTAGCTTTCCAATTAAACTCTCCATTTTTCCTCCAGCCCATTGCCAACTCACTTTCTCCCCCACTGACTAAAACATAGACAATCACCCCCAGACGATGATGAGAAACTTTTTGAAATGTAATTCAACTCGGGGCGACTAATGATGTTGGAGATAAAAGGGTTCCAGTTACTAAAAGTTTATCATCACTCTTTTAGGGCAATTTAGGGCGTTGGGTAAGAGTGAGGAGATTTGTTGAACAAGGTCGGTGGGGGTGTAATATCATTCCCAGCTCTTTTCTCAATAATCGACACCTCTTACTAATATTTATGGGGATGTTGGTAACAGTCCGCTTTAAGAGTTGTTCTTGACGTAGTTTACATTTATTAGGTGGGGAACAGTCGGGCTGCTGCCCACAGTTCACTCCATCATATTCCACGTCTCAGTTTACAATTCAAATCTTTTTCACCCAAAGTATTTGCAATCTCGTTGAGAGCGACTCCTACAGCTGACCTTTCTATAGAATATCTTTTTAGACACAGCGAGTGTCATATAAATGAGCTTGTGAAATGAGGTTCATATACTTCTCATTATGAGTCCTTATTGTCCAGAGGTTGTACAAGCCCACTGGCCCACTCACTTATAGTCATAACCATAAAGTTTTATTAAATTGGGTTATTAAGAGGACAGGTGGAAATTATGATTCCCTTCTTCCTTCAAAGGATTAAATAGCAGAAGGGGTAATTAGGAAACTCGTGATTCAATGACCCATTGTTATTAGTTCGCCCACGTACCTCCTTCCTTTCAAGCCCTTAAAGATAATGACCCTTCGTAACCATCTCTGACCTCATAGCGGGACTTGGGGAGACACCTCCCTTGGGCTAGGATTATATCGTTACGAGGCTGACTTTCTCGGGGACTGAGGAAAAGAGGGTGTTGTCAGAGTTGTGGGGGTAGGCATGAATGTCACATCTCCGTGTAGTACTTAGTCTAGGTGTGGGAGATCTGGATGAGCAGTCTGACCTCAGGCCTTTTTCAGAGAGATGAGAGTTTTTGTGGTGGAAGGAGATGGAAGTAATTAATTGTTGAGGGGATGACGGGAGATGTGTCAGAGGTTCATTCACACACTCGAGGATTAATCTACGGCACTTTTGGATCCTAGTAATCCACCTAAATTATTCCTTCCCATTCAGCTTTTAATCTCCCTTTCGAATTAGGGTCATCCACTGACCCCGTCCATTTCAATACCACTCTCGCACAATCTGGCTCTGAAATCCCCTCATATCGAGGTAAAGGAGGGATGAAATGACATTGTTGACAATGAACTTAGGAATACAGGGGGATTAAGTGTCAGAGAGTGAGCCTTTTTACATGATGGGATTTATAAAGATGAGATGAAATAGTTATGTAGCCCCTTGGAGGTTTTCAAAGGGCCATGTTCTGATGGGAATTAAATATTTGTTAAGAAATGTAATATATGAGAATGTGTTTGAAGTGAGCCTTGTTTATTTTGCAGCAATAAGGGACGGAGACCTGATGCAACAAGAGCTGAAGAACGTGCTGACACTGTTCCGGGAAAAGCGGAAGATTGAAATCCAGCGAACCCCCGAAGTGTACATCAACCAGCACTCGAGCGTCGAGGAAGTCCAGGAGTGGCTCCAGGCAAAAGGTTTCTCCCCTCGCATCCAGAAACAAATGGCCAGGATGAACGGAACCGAGTTGTTCAGTCTGAATCGCCACCAACTGGAAGCAAATTGTGGGAAGGACGAAGGTCGAAGACTTGACTCCCAGATAACCGTCTCCAGAAATACCACCGGGGTAAATAATACATCCTCACGTCGTGTTTCATGTATCTCCTCTCTACATTTGAATTAATTTAAATAATACTTTACTTTTCAGTTCAAGACAGCGCGGTCATCCGAGCTGCGGGCCATCCTGGCCAAGGCGCGAGCAAAGGTGGAGCTGGGGAGCTTTTCGGCGGTGGGCAATGCCGAGCCGGTCTACAGCACTCCCCACAAAGCTGGGAAGGCTGAGAAGGAGAAAGTGACCCCTCTGGCGGCTAATAAAAACGCGAGCTTCAAAAATGAGAAGAACCAAATGATTCCCAAGTCAAGGTACGACGAAGACTCGGAGTTTGAGACGGTCATCAGTTTCGGGCTGACGGATGAGTCGGCTGATGACTCTGATGATGATGGGACTAATAATAAGGGGACTTTAGGGAAGATGTTGAAGAAGAAACGGGGAGAGATCCTCAAGAAATAGGAGGGGGTATTTTTATTTTAGAGTGTCAAGTCAATGTGCCAACAATGGTTTTAAAAACTGAGAAGAGGTTCTCCTCCTCCTCCTGGCTGACCTTTGTCCCTCTTTTGAAGTCTTCCTTCCCTTCGTATTTTACAGAGACTAGAGGAGAGGCAGAAATTCTTGTTCTCCGTATTATTATTTTTATTATAATTACAATCCATGTCCATCAGAAATGTACGTACAACGAGTCACACTGTTTTCCATCCTAGCTTGGATCACTTTATAAAGCCCGAATTATCCATCGATTTTATTATATAGATTGTTATGACATTTAGAATATAGCTGGGAGTGCCATTGCCCAAATACAACTTGAGAACCCACCTCAAATCTTGTCAAATTATAGAGGTAAGATGACCTACACAAATCCACTATAGGACCTCTTTATTGTGCAATACTTAAGAAACGATGCAAAGAATCTGGTCATCCCGTTTTACTTGAGGGCTTTAATGAACAAATAAAAGAATAATTATTAATCACCATGAGTTGATCCGTTTCTCCTTTTGTCGTTTGAGGAAAGCCTGGAGTTCTTTGTCTGTCGTTCGCATCCCGGCCAGAGACTCCAGGAAAGAAATATCTGCCTCCAGGGGATCTGAAAGCGGGAGGAAGCGCTGAGGAAATTCCTCCACTTTTCGATCCA
The DNA here is from genome assembly GCA_034694785.1 of Agrenia bidenticulata. NCBI lineage: Eukaryota > Metazoa > Arthropoda > Collembola > Entomobryomorpha > Isotomidae > Agrenia > Agrenia bidenticulata. Next base: position 83,597 of record JAQFYM010000165.1, on the reverse strand, counting down.
CCTCGGAAAGGGCGACTTCCCCGAGGGGGTAAAACGCTTCTCCCAGGAAGTCATCTTTGCGCAGAAAGTCGTAGTCGAATAGAGTAAAGCGGATGTATCCTTCCGTGTGGAATGCATCTTCTCTCATCCCTCTACACAACATTTTCATTAGAGTAGGATTCTTCCGGGTACATATTTGAAGGTACATATTTTAAGAGACATATTTTTCATGGGGACATATTTACACCAAGCCTAAATTAGACGCAGTGCTTATGCACTATAGCTTTCATCCTGGGCACGTGGGCAAAGGGCATGGGCAAAACATTTCGACTGCTCTTAATGAATGAAGCTTGGGCCATGCTGGACATATTTTAAAAGAGCAAGAAGGTTTTTGGAGAAGTCTATAAAAACCGAAGAGATGCTCGACTTAAAAAGAGACTTACATAGACAAGGTCTCGTCGAATAAAGGATAGAGGCTTCCCTTGACTACCTTCGTCGTTTGTCTGGGGCACTCTAGAAAGTCCTCTGAAGGGACAACCACTACCTCCACGTACGGATCACTCAGTCCTGTAGGGTCATACAGAGTAGGATTCATTATAATTCCCATCTAATAGAGCAAAGTAACCTCTTGACCCTACCGTTTGAATCCGAGCTCCGGATGTTACGAGCGTTAAGGATTTCCACGACTAGGACCTCCCTTGTTTTTTGGTAGAAAGTTCGAATAGAGATGATACCAAGTTCGCCCTTAGTCTGCTCCATCCGCCTTTGGTAATACTGTCGCTTGAGGGTGGAGGTGGACACACGGCACTTGTCAAGCTTCTTGCACAGGTCACGGAGCCTCGGGTTGGAGGTAAACTTTTGTCCCTTTGAAGGGAAGGGGTGATGAAGGAGCTCCGTCTCCAGGAATCCTTTCAACATATCCACAACATCGGCCAACTTTGAAAAGTACTTCCATCCCTTCTCCTTCTATTCTCAGCAAAGAGTGGAATCACAAAAGTTTAAAACAATCTCAAGAGATGCCTCAAGAGTTATGGGGAGATGACCTTAAGTCCTTCATTGAGAATCTGAGTGAGTGAGATCAACGTTTGATCCCAGATAGCCTTCACGGCCTCCTCGTAATAATCCAGAATAAGATTGACCCCTATAACCTCAAAGTTCATTCTGTAGTACTCGAGACAAGCACTGACTTCTTTATTCATCTTGTTGCCCCACGCTTCATCATTGTCCACCACCCCCCTCAAAAGCTCAGTCATTTTACTTCCCATCTGTAAGATTCAAACGTTCCCTCCACAACTTATTCAAGCGTTCCCTCCAAAACTTATTCAAACGTTCTCCACAACTTATTGAAACGTTCCCTGCAAAACTTATTGAAACGTTCCCTGCACAACTTATCGACGTGAGGAATACGCCCAAGATTTCTTAAGCAGTCGGACGTACCTTGCTGGCCATTGAATAAAGAATCTCTTGTACGACCCCAATTTGTCCAGATAGCTGAATCTCGAGTTGCTTATTAAGGAGAGAGTACTCTGTCATCTCACCTTGTGGAAATTCACTGAGAACTTCTTGTACGTTGAGTTGACCTGTGACCTCCCGACAATAAGCCCCCACGTGGTCAATATTGTTGATCGATCTGCACAGCTAGATTCAAAACGAGGTCATCTTAATATTCAGTACTGCTAACGAACTCACCTAGCCATACCGACGAATCTCTTTCTACCTTGGCGGATACTTTGTAGGGGAGCCCTTTGATGGTTTTCTTTTCAAACTCCTCGAGACTGTGGGAAACGAGCTTGGCATAGGAAATTGAATAGCCACACAATTCCTAGAAAACATACCCAAGGCAGATTAGAAGAGAGACTCAGGCTTTGATATAATAGATAGAGAGGTTAAGAAATATTTAGTGTCCTCATATGCCTTCAAGATCTTGTCCACGATGAGCAAGGACTGCTCCGGATCCGGCCAGGACAGCGACACCCAGAATCCTTGAATCTTAAAAACCAATGACTGGCAGATAACACCAGCGGATCGTAAATGGATCTCATAATTTCCAACCTACCGCAGAAATGATGATTTGAGCCGAGTCAAAGGCTGAGGAGGTTATCTTGTAGTTGGACTTGTAGAAGATGAGATCGTTCTCATTGGGATCGAGACCGTAGTCATTCTCCACCGCCCGTTCCATCCACTTGACCCACATTAGCCCAAAGATATCCAGGAGGTCATTGACTCCGGGGTAAAACCATTTATGAAATGACCCCGAAATCGTCCACCAACCCTCTCCACGCGAATACCTGACCATGTAATCATACATAAAGTTTATCCTATGGATTAAGAAGCCCTAATCAACTAATCCGGGCTTTAGGTAGTCTTTACCCGGGTTAACTTTCGTACGATTCATAAACTTCTTAGCCTAACAAAGGAGATGGGAAAGACTCGTCAAGAACTGATGCGGGAATTTGTCCCAAGGAAGCCGGGTTAAAATGCTTGGTGTGCATGGGTCGATGTCGATGGGATAAGAGTTATGTAGTGATAATGGACAGACAGACAGGCATACGGACATGGAGTAAGATTTAAGGACAAGGACTCTACCCTGAAAACTAGTTCCATTACATACGAGTTGTACTACTTTTTTTTTAAACCTGGAACGGAGTTGTAAAGTTTAATAATAAAGGGGATATGAAAGTTGAGACGGGGTTATCCATTAAGTACAGGGTGGAGAGTGGTGCTGGAGAAATCCTGGAATTCGGACAAACATGGTTCATGAAGGGAGTTATATATACTTAGGATAGTTAGGCTGTCACTATGAGGAGGATTCAGTGCGGTATCGGAGCCGGTGAGGGGATTTAAAGGATTCTTGTTGCGCAACTTGGCTTGTTGATATAATAAAAAAAGTATCTCTTTAAGATTTTTTTTCTCACGAGATTGGATAGTTTGTAAAAATAAAAAAAGGGAGAAAAAAAGTAGAAATAAAAAAACTTTTTTTCAAACCCACATTGTGAATTGTTTTAAGGATAGATAAAGATGGAAGAACTTGATGGCAAAGTTGCTCCCAGGGCTTTGGGATTTATTACTTGGAGGGCAATCTTTCCTTTCCCCCTCAGAGATGAGGAACCCTTGAGATTGGCTCATCTGCTTCAAGGAATCACAAAATTTCGACACCAGTGGCTTCACCAACTTCCCATACTGAGCAACAGAGATAACATTTCAAACTGAATCAGAGAGATATCACAAAAAGGGGGCAATACCTCAGAGTCGTAGATTTTGTAAGTGATCAAGTGGTAGTCAATATGGAGGATCCTCAATAAGAAAAAAAACATAAGCTCTTATCAAAATGATCAAGGGGAGTGATAAGGTCAAAAAGGAGAGTCTCACTCTTTCAAATCTTGATCCACAGCCTCTTCCCCCATTTTGAGGTCTTCGTTGAGGAGTTGGCCCAACTTGAAGATCTTTTCGGCCTGTATGTCGACAGGAGTTGGGTTGGAGGATTCCCCTACGTATTCCTTTAGTAGGTATTTGAAACTGAAAAATTAATTGTCAACCATGTTAGAAAGAGACGGGGGGACGGGGGGTCAGAAACACATACTAATTCAAAGCCCCGATGGCCACAGCATCCTCGATTTTTCTTCGAATGAGGTCTGGTGTGAGAGTGGTGCGAGTGTCAGATTTATTGGCCATTCCCTCCAGGGATTTCCCAAGTGTCTCCAGTGTCCTATAAATAGTCAACTTGAGACAGATCCATCATATTCATACGGCCGTTAAGAATCAATACCTAAGAATGTGATAGAGCTGGGAACAAGTGACAGTGCAGGGGAAGAACTGATGGCAACTCTCCACGAAGGTGGCCGAGAAGTCCAGGAACTCTTCGGCCAACTTCCACATCAAGGAAACCTGAGAATGAGTCGGTCTTGTAATTTTATGACTACGTTATGGAACATGACCTGACCTGACCTCTTGAGCATTGTAGTCAGACTTGCGGGTGCTGAGGAACAAGTCACTGGCCAGGGATTGTATAAGGGATCCGTTCACAGAGAACACGCTGTGGATTCTGACCACAGCGAGCCACTTTGCGAGAAGGACGTCCTTGAGCTTAAGTCCCCATCCGTTTCTAAGTTGTCGGAGGAGGTAGTCTCCCCAGGGTTCAAATTTATATTCCCAGTTGAAGGGGACCATCGGATCCGTCTTTTTCAACTCGTGGATGACGAGTACTTGGAGGGCAGCCCTGTAGTCCCCAACTGAAAATTGACGATCCTTTTCAACTCCGAGGGTCATTCGAAGGTACACCTCACCCTTCCCTTCAACTAGTGGCATCCACTTTTCGGTCGTCTCTGAGGACACTTCCTAAAGAAATCAATTCAATATTGGAATCCCATTTTATATTCCCTTGACATACATTTTCCAGCCCCGGTAATCTGACCAAACTCAACGAGCAAGGTTCGAAACAGAATCTCAAACACCCTATTGGAGTCCTTCAATCCAGGAAGTACTAGAAATGACTAGGGAGAAGATTATTGACGGAATACCCGCATCGGTATCTCCAGTTTCCCAATGTACTCTTGTGTGGACTTCCTTCCATGTGTCACTTCCCGCATGAACGTGTTCATAGATCGTGGAGACTTGATCTCAATAACCCGTCTCAGCTTGTCACGCATCCTTTCCTCCGGATCCTGATCCCTTTACATAGACACATTCCATTAGCCTTCCCCCCTTCCCCCACCGACCAAGAAATTGAATCTCTTTCATGCATACCACACGTCAATCCTGAGAAAGTCCTTCTGGGGGTCCGTCACTTGACTGAAATCGAACAATAAAAAGTTGTACTAAAAAATAAACGAGGACTTATTGTGTGAGAGTTTTCTTTACAATTTGAAGTATTCATTCCAAATGGGATTTAAAGACTTCTCCACGACCCTCGTCCTTTGAGCCCGGTCCTTTGTCGTCACGTAAAGTGTGCAGAAAGGGTCACTCAATCCTATGACAAAAATACTTTTGTTTCTACTCCATTTCTATTCAAATTGAGACAGACAGATAAAACCCTACCGTTGAGGTCCTTAGCCGGTAAGTTCTTTGCTTCCACCACTTCAAGGTACAACACTCGTCCTCCGACCTAACCAAACATAATCGTCAATTTAAACTAGAGTCAATCCCCGCATAAGCCCTCTTTAATGACTATCAGGGGCCCCTTGGCACTTAAGAACTTGAACGATGTGAACTTGGGTGTAACCTTTTTCCGTATGGCTCTTTCCATAAGCGTTTTATGGGCAGAGGGGTCAAGGTTGAAGATATTTTGAAGAAAGCGGAGGAGGGGCGCCGAGTCTGGGCGCTGTCGGGATTCCAAGGTGGGAAATAGTAGACAGAGGATCTCGACATACAATTCCTCCACCTGTCATTTACACATGTCACATATTATTGGGTGAGATATAAAGTTATTGAAAATCAATGATAATATTTGACGAGTAGACGAGACATTATCTTGTGACAGAGTTTGGTCAAGTCTCCTCCAAATCTCCTCCTTGGGCTGAGAGAATGTGAACTGGACATTTGAGTTTGAAGAGAGGAGCGTCCGACGCTTCTCATTCTCGTACTCCACTTTGACGGACGAGAGACGCTTGAAGAAGAGACGCTGATTTTCCATGATTCTAAACAGTCTCTACTGGTAGTGGGGAGGATTTAAGCATTGTATTTGAAATTCAAATGTCCCAACCCATCTATTTCTATATTCTACAATCTCCATAGACAAACACAAGCTTGTAAATAAATTTGCGGCTTTCCTCCCCAATATCCGCCAGCTTGAAAAGTTTGCAAACCCGATTTCTATTCAATAGCATATCCCCTATATCAGTATATACATATTTCTATGTATTCCCCGTTCCAAGAGTTCATTACAATTCCTTCCTTAAGAATACAATACCTAGACCCTGTCCAATTTCAAATACAATTTGAAATAAAAATACCTACCACACATCCAGATGCCCTTGATTGCAAATTGTGATTTCGGAGGAATTTTAAGCATTGTTTTCACTCAAGTGCCTTTTGGCTTCTGTTGATATTAAAAAGTCCAGCGTTGGGATATTGTATTTAAGGGTCTCTGCCATTATGGAGAGAGAGAGAGCTTCCATACTGGCTTTGTAGTCTGGAGCGATGAATAAATAATTAAAATCCACTCAACTCAAGCACACTTGCTCTTCAAGAGTCTTGAGCATGTGGAACTAATACATGGAATCATGTATCCGTTGAGGGCCAACACTGCCAGCACTTATCAAAGATTACCAAAGCATTTTCAAAGCTTGGGCAGTGTGGGGCTAACGTCATTTCATTCTCCACCCTTTGCTGATAAGTGATCGGTGGCTTTAAAAAATAAGAGCTCATAGAAATCAACCAAAGTCCATATGATAGAATGGCCCACTGTGGTCTCAAGATGTGTGAGCCCCTTGGGAATCCTTTTGGGTGATTATATGCCCTTTTCCTCATCCTTGAGTGAGTCTGTCACCAAAGTTAACACACACACACGCGGCAGAGAATGGTCTTTGAAATGATAGTAACCTGTCGGCTTATCACTACTTATCAGCATCATTGAGCTACAATATCCGGTTGTAATTCCCTTAAAAAAAATCTTAAACAACTGTTGATCCGATACGTTTTTTGTACAATAAACATTCTCGAGCATAAGATAAACATAAAAGAGGCCAGAATGAGAATGGCTGGTCAGGGAGAAAGACACTGGGAAAGCAGGGGCAATGGGAGAAAGAGAAAGCTCTTTGGGGTGACGTGAGAATGAAAGAAAGTGAAAGCGTCTAAGGGGTGAATTGAGCCTGTGGAATTAACTACTAGCAGAGGGGCAAAGTGGGAAAGAAAGTGTAAGGGCAAATTGAAACAGGTTTCTACTACAAGATCAAATCCGGTATTCGGAGAAATCTTTCGGATTTATCCATGGACAATACCCGTACAAATCTCTATGGCGAATGGATCGGGGCACAATGAGCGTGAAATAGCGGGAATGTCTTCAAAACCACCTCACTCGACTCCAGCTCAGATTGAAATTTGAATCTCATTTATTTTGGGTAATTTAATATAAAATTTTCGGGTAAGGGGTCAAAGGTCGTAGATAAGGGCATATCGATTATTGACAGTGAATGCTTAGGAGAGTATTTGTGCAAGCAATGAATTCAACAGGAAGACCAAGACTGTCCAGTGGCAGCAATGTCAAGACCATCGGTACGCACGACGGCAAGTTCCACTGCGATGAGGTCTTGGCCATTGCCATGCTTCGACTTCTTCCGGACTTTACTGATGCTCAGGTCATCAGGTCAGTTTTTCATTCCTTTTATTTAGCATTGCTCATAGTGTTTATTCTAATTTAAAATATTCTCTCCAGGACTCGGAACGCGGAGGCCCTCAAAACGTGTGACATTGTTGTGGACGTCGGAGGAGAGTATGACGCTGCCTCTCTCAGATTTGACCATCATCAGAGGTACTCAGATTTTCATTCAACTACGTCCATTGGAAAGATTAGGGTTTTTCAATTTGTCATTAACTAATTGTACAGGTCCTTTGAACACTCGATGAGTACGCTTCGTCCTGGAAAGTCTTGGGTGACTCGGCTCAGTAGTGCTGGGCTTGTGTACCTTCATTTTGGTGAAGCTGTAATCGCCCAAGTTTTGAACAAGAATAAAGAGGATGAAGTCGTCGTCCAGCTTTTTGACAAACTCTACGAGAATTTCATCGAAGAGATCGATGCCGTTGACAACGGGATCAGTATCGCGGATGGCCAGCTCAGGTTTTTACAGTAGCAGCATGTATGCAGCAGTACCTGTACATATTGGGTTTGACTGAAAAGTATTGCTTTGCCAGGTATCGAGTGACGACTACGTTGAGTCATAGAGTGTCCAGATTCAATCCTACATGGAGGGACCCAAATCCAGACGAGATGGTGGGCTTCAAGAAAGCGCTGGAGTTGGTTGGATCAGAGTTCGTCGGACGAATTCATGATTATGCGAGTGACTGGTGGGAAGCGTATTCTGTAGTGGCGGCTGCTGTCGAGGCTCGATTTGAGGTATTTCTCGTACATGGAACTTAAAGCTTTTTTATGGGTGAAAAATGTGAAAATATAAAAATAAAATCCTCAGGTCGACCGAAGTGGAGAAATTGTCGAGTTCACCGCCGGAGGAGTCCCTTGGAAGGAACATCTTGCTGATCTGGAAGCTTCCATCGATGTCACCATTAAATTTGTCATCTTTCCCGATCAGAAAGGAATGTGGAGGGTTCAAGCTGTCCCTGTCACTCCTGATTCTTTCAATTTACGTGTTCCATTATGGAAAGAGTGGCAAGGACTAAGGGACAAAGAATTGCAAGACATGAGTAACATTCCAACTGCCACTTTTGTGCATGCAAATGGATTTATCGGTGGGGCAGCTGAGAGGGACTCTGTCATCCGAATGGCTAAGACTTCCATACTCAAGTACAAAGACTAGGGATATTTTCCTGTACATGTCACCAAGACTTGAAAGGTATTCGGCAGATTACTTTTTCCTGACAACCTGGTACGCTAAGGTCATCTCTGTGGTCGTATGTCTTGTATGTATGTGCTGAGGTGTGATGTGGTCGTATGTCTTAGATGTGTTAATTAAAACTTGATCAATACCATTTGTTTTGGTTTAGTTTTTACACCGTTTATTATTCATTGCTGCACAGACAGGGCATTTGTTCACCTATTCAATCTCTTTTCATTTAGTTTTCGATCGAAACATCGAATGGGATTCGATGGTTATAGTAAGGTCAGCTGTGATGGAATATATCCGAGAAAATGTAAAAGGGTGTCTTCGCATTGAACGTTAGAAAGTTATTATGTACATAAATAAGCCACATAATTAATCTCCAACCCACATAAATAACTTTACATCATGAAAAGATTAAATTCAATTGAGGATTTCAAACTCCTGAAGTCCTGAACACAAGCAATTTCGAACTCCGAAAAAAGTTGTTTCACGTCTAGACATGATAACTCATCATGTTGACCAAGGCACTCTGTTCTCTTGACTGGCAGTTCGGACAGATTCAATCCCTTGTTGACTTAAATTCAGTCTTGGTTATTAGAAATATACTCCAACATTCTCTCAGCCAAACAAATGTTAGTGACAATCAATTGTGTCTCCTATTTACAAACTAAATATCTATAGTCTTGTTAGTAGTATAAAATGTGGAGAGATTCGAAGATTGGAGTACTACTCATAAGTACACCCGCGAACACGTGGGCTAAGGACAGGGTGTGTAATAAATAGAGTAAGTTTTAGAGATCAGCGCGGTCAGGGTGCTTGAGTTTAATGTAGAGAGAGGTAGAAAAGATGACCCCTATAATCTGGAGGATACATAGGCCCAGTCCAGCAATCGTCAAGTAGCCCAGGTGATTCCTCACAGTGTCAGAGAGCTTGTGGATGCACCCAGTGTAGTAAATATTAGATGGATGGTCCCGTACTCCACAGGCAAGTCCTGGAGTCTTACAGCAAGAGTCGGGGACCTTTTTACCTTCATTAAGGCCCTCCAGGGTCCACCGACTTCCCTGCCAGTTTTCAAAAGATCCAGAGCCACAGCAGTGGAACTCCCTTTGCATCTGGTCAATAGCATCCGTCTTTTGGCTGTCAATCCCATACTTGTCCGTAAATGTGGTGTTAAGGCGAGTCTGGAGGTCCTGGAATGCCTCTTCTCTGTATATATAGGCCAACGTTCCCCCCATAACCTGGAAGACCAAGAACCATTAGATATTTTGCCATACAGCCATCCTGAAACTCAATGGACTTACCTCGAGCAGGAAGACGAGGAGAAGAAGAAGGATGAAGATGAGAAGAAGACATCGATCAGATTTGGCGATGCCACAGCAGCCAATAAGAGAGGCAATAAGTCCGATGACCCCAGCCCCCACAAGGAGATAAGAGGTCAAAGGGTAGCTGACATCGGAGAGGAGAGAGATGAAGCTGTGCTCGGCGAGGATGCTCCAGACTCCGATGGCGAGGACGGTGATGGAGCCCGAGAGGAAGAAGACGTTGTAAATGTAGAGGTAATTGCGGAGGAGGCTTTTGGAGCAGCATCCATCCCCCTCTTTCTCGTACTTTTCAATCCTCATCTCTCCACCTAATTACAGAGTCAAGAGTTTGATTATTTATAGTATTATCAATTAAAGTCATATCAAACACGATCCTCTATCTCTTTGATGATAAGCGTGTGGGCGTCTCTTTATTGACATTCCACATTCCCTATGAACTTACAAATATTTTTCAAGACGGCTCTTCTCTCAATCAAATCCTTTCCACCTGGTCACACGTCCAATTATAAGACAGATATCAAATATGACCCCACCCTACGGTTCGGAACAAGAAAACTAGCTTCCCTCTCAATTTCTCGTCTGTGCCCTCTCCTATTTTTTATTTCCTACTATTTTCCTCGCATAGGAGTGAGGAAAATGTACAAGAAGCAGCTGAGAGATTTGAAAAGACTGGCAGGTGAGTAGCTTGGCCTCGATGGCGCAGTAGGCAGCGCGTCAGTCTCATAATCTGAAGGTCGTGAGTTCGATCCTCACTTGGGGCAAGTTTTTTCCCTTTTTTTTGTTGCTTATCTCTGCATAAGAAAATAAATTTACAATACGTTCTGTCATTTTTGGAAATAAGGGAATACTAACATGATAAGTAGGCTGAGATTTCGTTTGCCCCCTGACCCTTTTGGCTAAGAGTGCCCACTGCAGTTGCACTACACTCCTTACTAGAACATACGTTTTTCCCTTTGTTGACTGAGTTTGAGACTCATTGACCCGGTGAAAGTGAGGATGAAGTTTGTAAACCGTTTATTACGCACACCTGAATGAATATTTTAAACACGTGTATGGAGCTCATAAGGAGCTGAATTTCATATGCCAAAAAATTGCTTTTAAAAAATCAGACGAGATAACTAGGAGCTAAATATTGTCAAAAAGTGCATAACCTAATGGATCTCATATACCATCGCACAAGTAAGTAACTCAGAGAACTAAATAACTCTTTGTCATGCTTTTATTCTGCTATTTTGTACATTGGATAATTTTGAAAATCAAATGCGATTGATTTATATGCAAGAAGAATTTAGTTGCAAGGCAATTGTGGCTATTGTTTGAACATTGAAGGTTGTAGTTGGACTTGGAATTGGATAGATTAGTCGAGTCAAAATTTCAGATTAGTAGTGGCACCAAAAGCAACAGTCTTGGGGCGTCGGTTCTTGTCACCGTTCTTGGATGGGTGATTGATTCCTTTGGTGAGGAAGGGGACGGAGTTGGTAGACGAGTTGTTGAACGCTGGAGGATGGATCAATTGAATGGATTTGGTCGGTTCTGATCGCTTTCGGGGAGTAGCATGAGAATTCTTCCATAGATTGTAAGAAAGCTCCCAAGCCTGCATCTCATCATTATACATTTCCCTCAGGAGCTGTGTTGAGGTAGATGCACCGACTGGGATCCGGACTTCCCGGGGACGAGGTGTCGATGGATTCGAACGAATGCCATATTTAGCGACTCCAGCCGTAGCCGGAGGTGTCTTCTGACTGATGCGATTCGAATGGACTTTAGTTGAAGTATTCGGTGCCTTTTGACTATTGTGGGCCACAGGAACTCCAGCCGAAGTCTGAGGTGTTTTCTTGCGATTGCGGGTGGCAGCCTTTGGTGCCGAAGTCGGAGGAGTCTTGGACTTATTGGAGGAGGAAGGGGGAGGAGATGGCGATCTCTGTCGTACCTTTGAAAGTCTTCGGGCAATTGCAGCCGCAGTTGCTTCCTTCTTGAGTTTTTGATAGAAAGGATGTTGGGCCAAACGCTGAGCAATTATCTTGTAATCATTCCGTACCAAGCTGTCCAGTCCAGTGTCCACTTTCGGCATAATGTAGTCGTACTCATCCACTACCTTCTTCTTTTTAGTTTTTCTCTTAGGTCCTGCTCCATATCTGACCGAGTCCTCTGCTACAATGCGCTGTATTGCTATCGGCCCTTTCAGCGAGAATGGAGTCTAAAAAGGATTGAAAAAAAAAATTAGATGAATTGAGAGAGGAGATTTTGAGTTTAAAAAATTTAACGGATCGGAATATTTCATATAAATCATCTTATGTCTTACCATCTTCAGATAATCAAATGCTGGCCAGAATACATCGGTTGGTGATGAGCGCAATTTCTTATGCAGTTTAGGATTCATGTTGAATCCCCTAATTTTAGATCGAGTGGAATCCGTTGGACTCACGGGCATCGGCTTTGCCTTAAATTCCTTGAGGAACTCAGTAGCCTTAGGTTTGGGGGCCCGTTTCCGAGTTTCAATTGATAGAAGCCGCTTCGGTTTTACGAGACTAGTGTAGAGCCACTGAGGATTCTGCGGGTTGTCCATTGTGTCGTAATCCAACAAGTCTTCGTACACGAACGTCGGCGCTAGATATGAAAAATGAATGAAAATCATAATCATCATCATATTTCCATTTACACACCAACTAATTAATCAATTTACGCAACTTAAGGGAAAACTGACTAGCTGTATCTAATATCTTTGAAAATCTGACCCCTCTTGACCTTTCCCATGCTTCAGTAAAGATTGAAAATCTTAAACTACTCGTCCCTAGATTTTACATTTGACCTGAATTTGTTGACAATAAAGTTGTAAACGATTCGAAACTTACTAGGAACTTGAGGTGGTGTGGGTGGTGGCATCGGTGAGGAACTCCCTTTCCCCGAATTTTGGTTTGAATTCATTTTCCGAGACATTCTGCACCACCGAAATTTTCACCCGACTTGACTGTGGACTGAGCGGAGGATAGAAGAGAAATGACACATAAAATTTTCAGCTCCGATCTCAGACTACACCGACTAAACTCAGATTCACCAGACCAAACAAACTGCTGCCATGGCAACGGAAAATTAGCGCAATTTTATTTTTATTCAAAAAATTATGCCCATGGATTTTTAATATTTCTTGTATTTTATTTCGAAATAAATATCAAGCTCTTAAACGAACAAAAAAATAATAAAGAAATTAAACATCCCCCAATATTTATCATTAAATGTTTAAACATCCCATTTTGTTGTGAAATTAAAAAATTTACACAATGTTAAGAAATCGGCGCTTGGTGAATGTTGTCTATGTATTGCCACGCATTGTCTGAAGTACTCTGGAGCCTGGATCAGTTAGCAGTTAGCTGGTGTGTTTTAAACTTTGACGTTGATTGAAATGAAATTTAATAAATGATGCTGCGCGCGCGAGAGAGAGAGAGAGCGAGAGCTTCTGTTTGGGCACATGTAGTTTATTTACAAAGGGCTATTGGCAATAAGGAAGTTGAAGGGGTTTTTTAAAATGCGGGGGCTGTAAAAAGATATTTAGTACACACGTACAGAGTACATCGGAACGGAGCAGAATTCAATTCAAGAGAAAAGAAGGAAGAGAGTTAATTTAATTGTAATTAAAATAGGGTTCTCGTAATTAATCACAATTTCGCTACGCCACCTCCACTCCTCATATAGACGTTCATCCTAATTACTCTGTAATTTACATTCATTATTTACATGCGCTCATGGCTCAACATCAATTACTATAGTGTGATCTCGACCTATATCGTGTACTTACAAGCCGCTCTACACAAAAGTTCGGATTAACATTATTCAAGATTAACAGCTAGTCCTCAACTAAATTGTATTTGCACAAAAATTTATTATCCTAGCATAACTCGATCTTCCGCATTATTTCCCACACTCACATCTCTCCCCTTGATTGAAGGACCGTAATGAAGCTGAATAAAATCCCCCATCCATGTCTTACATCGGATACTATAGCTCCATGTCCCGCGCTTCGTCTTCGCTGAAGTCGGACATGGAACTCTCCGAGTCGGAGGACAAATTGTTCCCTGACGACAAATTATTTACCCCGCCTGACTGATTCTTTTCGGACGTCTCCTTAATCTCCTGGTCTCGTAGCGCGTCCTCCGTTGCGTATTTACGAACGTACTCTGGAAAATCAAAGACGTGCTCATTACCCATCGATTGATTGGAGATCAAATTGGACATCTCGGTACTTACCTGAGACCTTTTTCTTGTATTCTTCAGGTTTGTGAAGGTACATGGCAGCTGCATCCCCGTTCAAAGGATCAATTGGATTCGGGTACGTCAACAGTTGAGGTAAAAATGACTCAAATATATTCGATAAATCTGAAATCCAAATAACAAACTGTGTTAGTACTCCCCGGCCCCTGGAAATTTATCTCTTTACACTAGTTTACAATTCCTTCAGTACATCTTCCAACTATTGACTTCGTTACTATTGAAAACCTAATAATCGAATTTCTAACGGTCTCGTCTGATTTAAGAGTTAAGATTCAAGTGCTTTTTGTGTAATATTATACCAAGCCACTAGAAGCCTATACCCACACAATTACATCCTACGGTGCTATGAACTTGAACCTATAACCATGTCATGTGCTCCAGCTCAATTACACTTCATCCTTGCTGGTCTGGTGGACACAGGGAACAACGCCCATACTAACCTTAAGCGACCCTCGAAACAAAAGGAATTAGAGGGGCGAGATCACTTAAGGACCTATAGCTATCTAGTCCGGAGGAATTCTCATAAAATAATCTAAGGTTACAACTAACTAAACTCAAGTCAAAATCCATTTAAAAATCTGGTAATTAAAATCTATTCCTAGTTTCGTAGACTATGGATGACCCTAAGAATAATGAGGGTAAAGTGATGTGGAATGGTTCAAGTAGCTGAAGGATTTTTCGGAAACAGGTTTTGGCATCTTAAGTTGATCTGGTGACTAACTTGAATTGATGCTGCTTGTCTTATTGAAATTCATCTCAACCTCTTTCTAGTTTCTTAATCACCGAACCTGGTGGTGGGCTTAAAAAAATACGTTATATAATAACAAGGTGATAGCCCTTACCATACAAAGCGGTCCACGCTTGGTTGATGACGTCAAGGCATACGGTTCCGGAGACTTCGTCAATATTGGGATGGTACACCTTGTTCATGAATCCAATTGACGGAGACTTGAAGGGGTAGTGCTCCGGCAAGTGCACCCGCACTTTCCAAACCCCTCCCTCGTACGGAGCTGCACAACAAAACAATCCCAAATATGTTACTCACAATAATATTTACCCACATCCATTTCATTTTATTTTTATCCATTCGCATGACGTGTGTAAAAGTCCTAGCATAACATACGCAGTAAACATGCGTCCAGAAGATCATCATTTAAATCAGCCTACTCTATGAATATCAAATAAAAGGTTCATTTCTCACAAGGTCAGAGGGACCTCCCTATACAATGACATTGAAAACCACTCATATTGACACGCCACTTAGCATAAAGAGATGACTTCCTCCATTTCTACCGCCAGTGAACGCTACCAACGCTTGTTAACAGCTATGAGCAGCCCCTTAAGATAAGCGTATGATATTTTCTCACAATACTACCAATTAAGGGGGGCAACTAAAGCTGCATACTGACATAATATCCCAAATGCTGTGTAGATACTGCAGCCCTACCTTTACTGCTTGTTTATCCTTTCCTCGTCTTTGCTTCGCAGTGAAATATAAAATATTATGAAATATAGGTCATCACTGCTCTCAACAGCCACTTCCAATCCAATTCACATGCACCTACCCCATGATATTGTTCTATTGGGCGGACATATGAAACAGTGACAAGCTCCTAAGGAACTGTCTTTCAAAAGAAACTTATTACCCATGACCCTTACGATTTCATTATCCTTGCTACACCACCTATAAACCTCTGATTAACTTTGAAATGGAAATCATAGCCAAGGGGGTCAGAGGGGTGCGCATAAACTTTGCCATGTCATCCGAAAATTCAACGTATTGATAAGACAGCGCTTGGATGCATCTCAGGATGAGAACTAACTTATCAGATGATGTGACTGACCACAGTGGAAAGTTACTGTGTCCTGTGTCGAAGTTTATGGAAAGCCCCTGGAAGTTAAAATGACTCTATAGAATTGTGACTTGCTGCTACTCTCTGCTCTGTCTAAAGTTAAGAAGGAAGGATAGCCGATGGCGTGTTGGCGTAGTTAGGCAGCGAGGCTCTAAGTGATGAAGGTGTCCGGAAAAAGAGGAGCAACTCAAGTGGCTATATAGTTCCTTCCCCCACAACATCTAAATCCTCTCATCAGCTGGTCAATGATTGCAAGCGCAATTAGGCCATTAAAACTTACTTCCACGAGGTCCGTAGAATTTAACACAGAATTCATTGAGTCCTCCCAGTATCGTCACTTCATGCTTTGATTCAATCCTGAAAGAGACAAATAAAAGAAGAAGATGATGATATCTATGTCATAAGTACTTGGTGGAATCTGGGCTTTTTAGCCATCATAATAAAGGTGTATATAAAGAATCGTGAGTCCTTGGTGCTTGGTAGGGTAGGTAGTTGCGTAAATTGCGAGGGGCTTGGTGGGAGCCCCTCTGACTGAGTCGACTCCTAGGACAAAAGTGGAACAGTCTACAGGGAGGATGAGAGGGAATGAGAGTGAGGGGGAGAGAAGCCACGCACGAGGAAATGAAGGTCGATCAGCTGTTCCACAGTCATCAGCTGTGCCTCCCTGGAGGGACCTCTGACCTGGACATGAAATAAGTACAAAGGAGAAAGGGTCTTACAATTTGATAACGTCAGTGTCCATCCGACGCTTCCCAGCGCTTGGTGAAGACATCTTGCACACACTTCAAAGCACTGAACACGTTCTCTCGATCTGTAGCCCTGGCTCCGTCAGCTGACTGGTGATGATGGCCAACACTGAGTCACAGTCTCCCACAAAAATGTCCAAGTGGGAATGGGAACACTATCTGACAGCAAATCTGAAATCCATGTATCCGAACATTCACTCAATTGTTGGAGGAGAGGGACATTTTCTTTGTAAATAATAAAATGTGTAAGACTCTGGACATGGCACATCCACTTCCTTGAACAGACTCAGCGAGAGAGAGAGAGAAGACTGAGCACCAACACCCAGCAACACAGAGAACAGAGAGAGGGGCCTCCTGCACTGCCTCTGCATAGCCTCTGCACAGGCCTCTCTGCCCCAGACACCACCTCCATGCATTACATAACCAACACTTCGTCAAACATTGACCTCCCTATGGGGATCCATCAGTGTCAAGTACCCATGGGTCAGTACACTCTTTGAACTTTACCCATACTCTATGCATGTACCCTCTCATGGGCTACATACAAAAGTATGTGAGCAGAGCACCGTTTACATCATACCTGGCCAATCAACCCGTTACTACCACCCATTACAAATAAAATCAGGATACAAATATTCAAAATCACGCATCACTTTGAACTGTTGAAAATAATTCCAGCCTATTAAAATATTGCTATCATTAAAATTTACAAGCCAGCTGCGACCACTTAAGTGGCTCAAAAAGTAGGCCAGCGACGAAAATGTCAGATAAAATTTTTTAGATATGACGATCCGCGGTAACAGGGACCTCTTTAAACTTCAATAATCTGTGGCCCCATGTGATTTTTCTTAAAAATCGGAAAATTCCTCATGGGTCCTTGATAATTTTTTACTTTGCATGTGTTATTCCTCCTTAACTTTCGAAAACTATTTATATAATCGAAATCATAAACTACTATTAAATTTTAAAGAGGTGGACAATGGTGAAGGACACCCTCTCTGTGCCTGCATAAAATTACCTGAAACTCTCAAAATGACCAGTACTGAGACCACCGAAAACCAAAACGTCACTTTGAAAATGATGAAGAAATTTAAAAAGGCAATAAATGACCAGTGGTCATCATGTGGTCCATAGAAGGAGAAAGAACCGTCCACCTTGTGGTCGCCCATGTATGTAAGAGAAGTGTGTATAGGAGATAGAGAAAAGGATGGAAAATCTGCGTCGTCTATAGTGTATAGAGATATGGAGGGAAAAGCAGAGGAGAATGCGGGAGGCTATGAGATTCCGTCTGACCAATGAGAGGGCGAGTTGGAGGGGAAGAGCCAATGAGCGAAGGAGAAAGAATGTTTAGGAATGAGGAGCGGAAAAGGTTGGCCGTTGACACTTTCTTCTCAACATTTCGGAGAGTGGAAATTAATTCGTGTTAGAGTCAGTCAGTAATCTTTTCTCGTCCAACTTGGGCCGTTGGTCTCTTCTTCCCTCCCTTCGCAATTTTTCCAAATTTTAGTAATTTTACAAGTGAATGAACCTCGTCGAACTAATCATAACCCCCTGCCCCTTCGACCACAGTTGACCTCTGCCCCTCAGATAACCTTTAGTACCCCAGTTCCAGAGGTAAGAGAAAGAGAACTTGGATTTCATCAACTTCTTTTCCCCACGAAATCTCTCTCTCCTCCCGCTCTCATTTTCACCTCGAAATTAAATTAATCTTTATCTTGACATGCTAATTTAATTCTGCAAAGGACTGTGAGTTGAACAAGATAGAAGAATGGCCACCACGAATGCTGGAGGGGCCAAGCCAGTCTCCATAATGCCCTTACCAGCCACTGCCAAGCCAGTCACATTAATGCCCTTACAAGCCACTGCCAAGCCAGTCACATTAATGCCCTTATCGGCCAATGCCAAACCTGCCGTGGCTAGAGATCCTAATGCTACTCATATCGAAATTCCGGACAAGATCTATGACCCCACCAAGAAAAGGACTTACACCCGCGGTCGCTTTCTGGGAAAGGTAAAGCATAAAGTGTTCATTCGTGTTTGTGGTTTGTAGAAGAGATGGGAGAAGGATGAGACTTTGAATTTTATTTTATCAACAGGGAGGATTCGCTCGCTGCTATGAAGTCACTGACCCCGTTACCCAAAAGGTTTTGGCCTGTAAGGTCGTCAACAAGACTCTCTTGGTCAAGCCTCATCAGCGGGAAAAAATGGCTCAGGTGAGTTAATAATAATAATCTCGTCTGATTTTCATTTTAAAGTAATGCAGTTTGAATATAATTACTGTCATACTTCGCAGGAAATCACTATTCATCGGTCTTTGAAACATGAGTTCGTGGTTGGGTTTCACTCCTATTTCGAAGATGACCAAAATGTATACATCTTGCTCGAGCTCTGTGGAAAGAAGGTAAAATAAATAAATATGGGGATAACTAATTGGCTCTGATCCATTTAATTTTTAATTACTTCTTTACCTAGAGCTTAATGGAACTTCAGAAGCGTCGGCGAATTCTATCCGAACCTGAAGCTCGTTATTTTCTTAAACAAATAGTATTGGCAGTTCTTTATTTACATGAAGATCAACATATTATCCATCGAGATCTCAAGTTGGGTAACATCTTTATTACCGATAACATGGAACTTAAGATTGGAGATTTTGGCCTAGCTACTCACATTGAAGAAATCGGAGAACGCAAGAGGTAAGTTTCATGGTCATTTGTTGATTGAATTATTCTGATCCGATTCGTTTGATCTGCAGGACCTTGTGCGGAACTCCTAATTACATTGCTCCTGAAGTATTGACAAAACGAGGACACAGCTATGAAGTTGATGTTTGGTCTATTGGCTGTATTTTGTAAGTAAACTTTTCACCGTTGAATTATGCCTTATTAAACTTATTTCGATCGAAATTAACAAATTATTTTTTTACTTATTAGATACACATTGTTGGTTGGAAAGCCACCGTTTGAGACCAATACGCTGAGGGATACCTATCACAAGATCAAACGAGGTGATTATTACATTCCTCCATCCAAAGTAGGGACCGCTGCTCGAACTCTGCTGACCAAGATGTTACAAGTAGAACCAGAACTACGACCCAAAGCTAAAGACATACTTAATCATGAATTCCTTACGCAGGGTAAGTAAGAGGCCTCGCTTTAAATATTGTGTTACCATCATGTATGTGATGAACATTTGATGAATTGATGCATTTAATTTTAAATAGGTTTACTACCCCCTTCTCTACCTGCTTCTTGTCTGACCATGGCTCCTCGATTCGAAAGAAAGACTGCTCATTCTGGTGGAAATTCGAATACTGTTGGCAGTTCTGCAGTGATTCCTAAGAAACCCTTGGTTGAGAGTAACAATCAGAGGACCAATAATGCATCTCCGAGAGTTCTTTGTAATCGACCAAGGTTGCCGATGCCCAATATTGAAAGACCTGCCGATAACCTCAATAGCAGTGACAACAATTTGGGGGAATTGATTAACGCAGACATTCTGGAGCATATGAAAAACTTGAGGTCTCAAATTCAAGGGATCGTGGAAGCTGCTCCTACTCCACTAACAACTTTGGATGATGGTATGTCCTTAACCATTTAATTGAATTCTTAAAATTAATGGCTATGTGGATGAAACATATATTTGATTTAAATGATTCAGATGAAACGGAAGATCCCAGTTTGTGCCCAATGCTCTGGATTTGCAAGTGGGTTGACTATTCTGACAAATATGGATTTGGTTACCAGCTGTCAGATGACTCCATTGGAGTTAGTTTTAATGATCAAACAAAATTGGTTCTTCTTCCAAACGCAGTCCAGATGCATTACATCGATAAGAATGGACAAGAAAGCTATCACTCCATTGATAAGTTCCCTCAAGACTTGGGAAAGAAAGTAAAGCTGCTCAACTACTTTCAGCAGTACATGAGAGAGAATTTGCTCAAGGTATAACAGACTTATATTTCCTTAGATTAAATAGGTTATTAGATTCGATAAGATTATCCTTTCAATATGGTTTAGGCTTCCGGAGGAAAAACCGCTCCTGATCAGAACTGTATTGCTCGACTACCTAACTTATGGACGTGGTTCCGAACTTCACGAGCAGTTGTCATGGTTCTGAGTAACGGGACTCTTCAGATCAACAATTTTCGAGATCATAGTAAAATGATTCTATGTCCTTTGCTGGGTGCAGTTTCGACTTTAGGATCAAACAAGTCCCTTCGAACGTACAAGTTGGCTGCCATGGCTGAGGGTTTGACTGATGAAATGATGACCCGTTTAAAATATGCCCTAGAAAAGGTAGATGTGGTAATATCTCGAGAATCTCGATCTGAAAACGAATCGAGCGCCTCTGCCTAGCTCAATTCTTGTCTGTTCTAATCAAACTCTCATTTCGCTTTGTTTTTCAATCTTTTTGATTACTTAATGTCGTCACTGTTGTGACTTTTATCTAACTTAGCGACGATAGTTGAAGTGCTGACTGGCTTATAGCTTCATAATGATTAGTAAGTAAAAGGATGGTGGACAGTGGTATGTTCTGACCATCCTAAAATGAATGAGACTAACAGTGAATCTGTGTGATAATAGTTGGACGTCATCATCGGAAATCCTAAGAATCAACCGCAACCGAAAATTATCTCCTCACCGATGAAGAGTAAGTAATGCAAATCTCACTCCGTTCGTTCCTAACTGCCAATTTAAATTCACTGTGTGTACGTCCCCGCCGTCAAAATTTCTGTCTCTTCTACACAATCGCAGACACTAATTCAAATCTGTGATTTATCGTTCTAATTTAATTTATCATGTAGGGCCTTTTATGCCTTGAAGTAAGGCTATCTCATTGTCAGTTGCGTTTTACATGACCTTTTGTGTTCTTCCTGAAAAACAGTGTTTCATGGTTTGCTTTTACAAATTTTCAACGATATCCCAATAACTTGGATGTAAATTTCTAGTTTTATAAGAATTAAACAAATTTCAATGAAGTAAAAATAAAAATATTGATTGCTCATACATGCCTTTTTTTAAACCGTCATCTTATACATATCCCATTTTGGTATAGAGACGAGAGATAAAATAATAAATGTTAGGACCTTACCTTAATTGTTGTCGTTTCTCCCTTGGCGTCGGGGGAAGGGGGGGGGGTTAAGACACTAGACCCTATTCACCATATAGCCTGTGCTCACTTTTGACGAGAAGGTAACTCTGGGTTAGTGGTGGTAGGAATTGTTAGTAGACGTATGCACATGTGACTTGTCGTGTGGCACTGGCAGGGTGGTGATCTGGCCTTTCTGTTAAGAGGACGACCAAGTTCATGATGTTGATGGATCTTGTTATTATTCCTCTCACAATTAGCCAATTATTGACGTTACTGTTAGTCTTGATATTTCCATGAGAGTCCTTTCTTTCTCGGACCTAAAGCCAGCTGATCGATTGATCCAACTATTCGGAAATACTCATATTTCCTCACCGAATCTTCGGAGAGAAGGTGCTCAGTGATGCGGGTAGTCTCCATTCACCCCTTAAAATTATTGAAGGCAGGGGCTCATTTAGAACGGGATTTCATGGGACTGTCTCTGAAAAGTAATGTTCATGAAAAATTAAGGATGAGTTGATGACATAAATCATTCGAGGAATTTAGGGGAATCCCTCTTAATTGGGAAAGGTGAGAATTCCAACTGACGTTAGGAATGGAAATCGTATGGAAAGTACATTTGAGGCTTACATGAGTGAGAGACGGAGTTTAATTAAGTTATAAAATTATGAGGTATGCCATTGAAAAATGATGTAGAGGTAGTGGGTGACATTCAGGTCTCGTGCGGTCCAATCAACCTTATCAACCCAATCGACGAGACTACCTTGCCTTCTGCCTGAGCTAACAGCATGAAAACAGACGCAGAGGTTAGGAAATTTATGTAACCAAGGAGACGAGTTGAGAAAAGGTAAACAAAGGTTAGTGAACATAATTCATTCTGCACAAGGAAGCCAAACGATCCACATCATTTATCAATACTCAGTCAAAAATGGTAAATATTTTTATTAACTATTTCTATCATTGTTCAGCTTGGAGGGCAAGGGCCCAGGGGGTATTGTTAAGGGGAAAACTACATTGTTTCGTATATTCCAGGGGTTGTTGTCGTTGCTAAGGAAGCTGGCGGTTCACACGTCAGCGAACAGCGGTGTAGCCCAGTACCGAATCCTTCTCCTAGGGCTGGACAACGCTGGAAAAACGACCCTCCTCAAGATGTTAGCTAATGAGACGGATGAGCACATGAAGACGAGCCCCACTCGAGGTTTTAACGTTAAAACGGTTCAAACGGACTCAGGATTTCGGCTGAACGTTTGGGACGTCGGGGGTCAACGGAATATTCGGCCCTACTGGACCAACTACCTTGAAAATGCGGACGCTCTGGTATAGAACGGTTCATATTAGCAGGACTGAGTTGATCTTATCTTCCTCCTGTTCTCTAGATATATGTGATTGACAGCGCGGATCGGAAGCGACTGGTTGAGAGCGGGGAGATCCTCTTTGACCTATTGGAGGAGGAGAAGATGACAGGGGTGCCGCTGATTGTGTTTGGGAACAAGCAGGATTTAGCGGATGCAGCGTCGACAGCGGACATTGCCCGCTCCCTCAATCTCCATACAATCAGAGACCGAGCTTGGCAAATCCAGGGCTGCTCCGCTGCCACTGGAGAGGGTGTTCGGGTAAAATAAAAACCATTAACCATCCATTATTTTTTTTACTCATTGTTTTGGGTGGATTAGGAAGGGGTGGAGTGGATACTCAAGGCCATTCGAAAGAAGTGAAAAGAATCAAATCGTCCAGGGGTAGCATCCGTGCCCAATTCCAGTCAATTGTCAAGCCCTCTGTAATCAATCACACAAATAATAAAAGTATTATACACATCGCTCCATACCGATTTGGTTTAGATGTAGAAAATAAATTCATTCCATAATCCATGAGAGCTAATCGATCGACTGAGGAATTGCATGGAAGTGTACAGGTATGGACAGTGCGTGGTGGTAATATTAGAGAAGATGCTGCACTTTTTTTCTATGGCTTAGAGTTGAGACTTTTGAGAGCTAGTAGTGAGAGTGAGTCAGTGCCACCACCACCATTTGAGGGAGAGAGCAGGCCTCTTCCACATCATTTTTGTACATTCATTTATCTCTCCAGGTCTCTCCTCCGTCCACTACATTTTCAATCATCGTCAGATTTGGTGGTGTTGTTGTTGTTATTGTTATTGTGTGATTCTCAGGGCGTTAGCATGACATGTCAAAGGGGGACTTAAAAGCGTTTTGAGGGACAGAATGATCAGTGAGTTGAAATCATCTGTGTGAAATGCCGTTGACGGAGACGGTCGTCTTTCTTCTTCTCTCCGTCCCCGTCACGTTGTTCATCGTGACGGTCTACGTCCTCTCCGCCCTTGGGAAGTCACTCGGATTTAGGCGCAGATATGTGCGAGCGCTTCTCTACATTTTTGAGGTAACAGCTGACTTGCCTCGCTCAACATAGTCAACATCTATTCAACTCATTTTTGTTGACTCCTCAAATTTATCTTCTCTAGTTTTTGACCTACGTCGTATGTTTACTGTTGTTTGACCCACGTAATTTTTAGAGGTCATGTTTATGACTGGACGACTTACTATTTCTAGTCTTCGACACAATCGACCCTCAAATCAGGATTAAAATTTTAAAGGAACAAGGGGGTTATTGTTGTTATTCTAGTGCGTTTAAATTGTTTTAGCATAATATTTAGGGGTGACGTCATGTTTTTTAAGGGTGAAAAAAATGTGTTTTTATTTTTCTATAATTGTTTTTATTCCTAGGTTTTCCCCTCATTGTTATTTGATTGCAGATGGGACTAGTTTTTCCTAATTGACATATCTGTTTTCCCACAATTTCTTGGAATGAGTAGGCAGAAGTAGGAGAACAGAATAGTCATGATTTGACAGAGTGACATCATCATATTTTTTAATTGCCAGATTGTGGTATTCCCCACATCTCCTTCCACCTTCGTCTGTATCTTTGTTTTTGGCTGTGAATATGGACAATATGGTTGAGAGTGAACTATTGTCAATGATAAATGTTAATTGTTAATATTGTTTACTCTTGCAGTACGGTCGAAAAAAGATAGAGAAAGCCAATGAGAAGAAGTACGGAACTTATGACGAGGATGAATGTGGAGATGCCAACGGGAATCGGGATGGGAAGAAGGAGGAGGACAGACCTCTCTGTCCACCCAAGACTCCCGGTGGGGCTGAGGACGAGGAAATCAAGTCCCAGTTCCATCTCTCCGACATTTTCCAATTCACGCAGAGTGGAATCGAGGCAATCGTGGAGGACCAAGTCACTCAGCGGTTCATGGCCGAAGAGCTGAAATCTTGGAACTTATTAACTCGTACTAATCGACACTACGAGTTCATCTCTTGGCGTTTGAGCTTCATCTGGGTTGTAGGATTCTGTATTCGCTATTGCATCATGCTTCCCTTTCGAGTCATGATCTGCTCCCTGGGAGTCCTCTTCTTGACCATGTCCACAGCCTTGGTGGGATGCATTCCGAACGTCTATCGAGGCCTCAAGCAGCGTCTTTACAAATTAGTTTACCTCGAAGCATTCGAGTTCCTCTCCTGGTCTCTCTCCGCAGTTGTCACTCACCATGGCATGCAGAATCGGCCTGGGGTGGCTTCACGAAGTGTCGAGGGGGTGGAAATTAGACGTGGCGGAGGAATTTGTGTGGCCAATCACACCTCGCCGATTGACGTTCTTGTTCTAGCTGTTGACCAGTGCTATGACATGGTGGGCCAGCGACATGGTGGATTTCTAGGGGTTCTCCAGCGGGCTCTTGCACGAGCCTCTTCTCATATTTGGTTTGAGAGGTCCGAGATGAAGGATAGAGAAGCTGTGGCTAAAAAGCTCAAGGAACATGTCGAGGATGACAATAAGTTGCCCATCCTCATCTTCCCTGAGGGTACATGTATTAATAACAGTGCCGTAATGCAATTTAAAAAAGGATCTTTTGAGGTCGGAGGGATCATCTACCCCGTAGCTATTAAGGTAATACTTTTGTACTTTATGCCACTCAAGTTACAATCAGATTAAAAAATAACTTCACTGTCCTAACGACCTAACATCAGCCCTAGTCCGTGTTTTCCGACATGATGAAACATCGTTGTTTTTTATCGTTTGTTTGTACTTTTGGAATTTTCATTTGCATTGAAATGCGTATCAGAATTCTTGACTTGTCATTTCAATCGTCAGTGTCACTTTTGATTCGTGGACGACCATACTGAGAGTTTATCACGAAAAACTGTACAAATTTAATACTAAGGCTAACTAATAAATAATAAACTTGATATTGTTTTAGTATGATGCAAGATTCGGTGATCCATTTTGGGACTCAAGCAACGACTCCATGGTTCAATACCTTTTAATGATGTAAGTTTAAAACATGTTGCAAGAACTTGATGCTGAATACTATGATACCATTAATCATTAATTGCATTATGATAAATCATTGTAGGATGAGCAGTTGGGCTATTGTATGTGATGTATGGTACCTACCGCCCATGATACGTCGAAAAGAGGAAACAGCTGTGGCTTTTGCAAACAGGGTAACCAGCTCGTAATCTAAATCTCATATATATTTTCATCAATAATGATTAATGTTTAACTTTTAGGTGAAAGGAGAGATAGCTAAGAAAGGTGGGCTTGTAGATTTGGACTGGGATGGTCAGTTAAAACGGACCCCAGCCAAGAAAGAATGGAAGGAGCAGCAGCAGTTGGAATATTCCAAAAAGTTTGCCAGTCCCTCACGAAGTCCACTTATCAACATTGAAGACTCTGCAGATTATTGTCCTAGCCCGGAAGCATGAACTACCATTATGGGCCGTGAGGAACTGTCATGATAGTATCTCCGAGCCCTCATCAATCCCATAAACTCAACCAAATCCTGCATATTTTTTAATGAACCGCAGTCAAGAATCCTCTCAACTTCTAATTAAATACCCCCTATTGACTTCTATGTTAAAAAAGTACTCCCGAGATTTGCCATTTGAAGGATACTGGTGTTACGGGCCAAGGTCGAATCTAACCTCATCAGACGCTTTAATCTTCAAATATATCCAAGCGCTCCATGAAAATCAACCTTTTGAAATGTGTTCCCCAAAGGAGTGTTATCGTGCTGGCTCTGGATGAAAAATAATCCGTGGGGAAGTAAATTATTAGTGTTGACCCAGAGTATTTTGACTTGTTAACTAGATTGGACTAAGAGTATTGAGATTGTTATGCAAGATATATAAATAGGTATTATGTACCATGTATTAGAGATTTATTAGTAACTTTGTAATACTGTCCACCTTGGACCAGTTCTTCCCCTTCTCTACGGGACACGAAGGGGTAAGAAGAGTTGCCTTTCTAAATGTTTAATCGAGTTTAAGAGGGGGTCTTCCTTCCATAAAATATTAACCTACTCACATTGCATGGGGTGTCAAGTGAGTGGACAGAGTCTGTTCCATTTTTCTCCAAAGATTTTAATCTCTCAAGAACTCCGAAATCTCAACACTCGGCCCCAAGGGCATTTATTTCAGGAATATGTAGAGAACCTAATATTAATATCTCATTATTACAAATTACAACGTTCGCGTTTTTTTAACGGGCTCAACGCTTGAGGCAGGGGCCTTGACTGCAAGGGTTGAGGGAGGGGACAAGCTTTGACTCTAATGTCACTTGTCGTTGTCGATGGTCGAAGGCGCGGAAATGAACTATGACTCTCATTGTTTTAACCAGTGGATGTGACTTGTTGAGAGTTGTTGATCGGCTTATCATGAAATTCCTGTGACTATCTCAATTAAAACAGTCCATTAAAGTGACATGTAAATGACATGATGTAATCCTCGTAATTAGTTAATCCAGATTGTGGGGGAAAGAGTTGAATAAAATGATAGTTTGTGGTATGAAAGTTTGGTGGTGGTGGTAATACTTTTTTGATTGCGTGAGACTCAAGGCGGAGTTGACACTCTCACATGAAACGAGTGCCGGTGTGGATTGATTGGAGGTATGAAATGGCTGCTTCTCCTCTTCCTCCTAACCTCGGAGAAAAGACAAGCTAGAAAGGATGGATAGAGCAATCGTGAGAATACTGCGAAGGACGGAGAGGCGAAGGGCGAGTTTCTGTGCTAGAGTGGCAAGTGGTGTGGTCTGGTGTTGGTTGGGAAGACTCGGTCAGTCACCTTGTCATAAGTTTTTGACTCCTCGTCTCATTTGTTGTATTGTTTTTAGGGAAAGTTTGATAAAGAAAGTAGTGTGGATAAGTTGTTGATAAGCCGTCCTATGATTTGTTAGCGGGTGAGAGAGGTGGATCATGTCCTCCCAGTCCACTTCGTCCCTGGTCGTCCCCATCACGGACGAAGGGCTGGTTGGCGGG
This sequence comes from Agrenia bidenticulata, assembly GCA_034694785.1. Lineage (NCBI taxonomy): Eukaryota > Metazoa > Arthropoda > Collembola > Entomobryomorpha > Isotomidae > Agrenia > Agrenia bidenticulata. The sequence goes on along the minus strand of JAQFYM010000165.1, from coordinate 55,520 downwards.
GATGAGCCTTGTGTCAGCTCAATCAATCCCAATCGCTGGTTCTTTGACAAGAGCAGGCTCGAGAATACCCCCAGCCGACGCTCCGGCATCGACTCGGACAAAGAGCTTTCGTACCGTCAGCAGGCGGCTAATTTTATTCAAGACATTGGACAACGGCTCCAAGTGTAAGAGGACAAGTATTTTCCACCTCCCCAGCGGTTCCTTCAAATTCAACCCTTCAACGTCGTCCAACGACTCTTTTTTATCTATTGGTCTTGTTGTGTTTCAGAAATCAGTTGTGCATTAACACAGCGATCGTGTACATGCACCGCTTCTTCATGTACCATTCCTTCACGCATTTTCATCGAAACTCAATCTCCACCGCCTCCATCTTCCTTGCAGCCAAAGTGGAGGAGCAGCCTAGGAAGCTGGACCATGTCATTAAGGTCTCCCACTACTGTCTTCATCGGGAGCAGCCGGCGATTGACCCTAAATCCGATGTAATTTACTCGAAAAGGTCAAGTGTGGAGAGTGTTGTATTCATGACATTTATTCTCTACCCTCTAGGCCTACCAAGAGCAGTCGGCCGAGTTAGTTATGAATGAAAACATTCTTCTCCAGACGCTTGGTTTCGACGTGGCCATTGACCACCCTCACACTCACGTGGTCAAGTGTTGTCAGCTTGTGCGAGGTGAGTCTTCCACTCTTCTTCAATGTGAGACTCCACTCTCTAATTTATTGATTTCCTTATGTGAGAGTTGGACCAAGTGACCGATGTGTGTTTGTTTTATTGTAGCGAGCAAAGACCTGGCCCAAACCTCTTACTTTATGGCAACCAACAGGTATAGACTTGAGAGGAGTGACTATCAACTATGGTAAAACGAGATCACTTGATGCACAATTATTTAACATAGTACCTGGTTATACTTGTAGCCTTCATCTGACCACAATGTGCTTGCAGTACAAACCTACTGTCGTCGCCTGTGTCTGTATTCATCTGGCTTGCAAATGGTCTAGTTGGGAGGTAAGTCAGCTCTAGGCATTCTTATTTTTTTGTTGGAATAACTATCATTTATTTATATGCTAAACTTTGGTTTCATCAGATTCCACGATCGAAAGAAGGAAAGGATTGGTGGATGTATGTGGATGACACAGTGACTGCTGACCAGCTGGAACTACTCACCACAGAATTCCTGATTATATTCAATAAGTCACCCTCTCGATTAAAGAGAAAGATAATCAGTTTAAATGCGGCGACTGGAGGATCTACTATGGGTCTACTAAATGTTCCTGGCATAGCCAGTTTAAGTGGGGATTCAACGAATACGTCTGGTCAACCAGCATCCTCTGCTAATAGATCACATTCCCGATCCCCCTCCCCTAAAAGGTTCTTGCATTTTCTTCAGACGATCATGAGTAATTGTGAAAAAAAAATGCATTCAATGTAATCATTTGTTGCTATAGACCACGAGTTGGTAAACCAGGGGAATCACATACTGGAATGATGGCACCTAGTAAAGCTCATCCAGGGCAAATGGCCCTACATCATGGAATGAAACCTCCGGCTAATCATCACGGAGCACCACCTCCATCGGGAAACAAACTGCCTCACCCTTCCATGAAGCAGATTCACCCTACAAAGGCTTCTCATCCTGGCAGTGCCAAGGACCATCATCCACAATTCAATATTAAAGACCCTCATCATCCTCACTACCAGCAACAGCAAGCTGCTAAGAACCCTTTTCCTGGACAAGGCCACCATCCTCCCGGACAATATCCTCATGGGAGTAGCCGACCTAATGTACCAAATGCTCAAGTTCATCATAGTCACAGTTCCCAAGGACATGGACTGCAGGGTCAAAAGCCTCCAGCTCCAGGATCTTCCGCCTCTTCTTCTGCTCACCATCCGCCGTATCCAACTTCTGTAGGATCCTCGGCGCCAAAGCCAGCTCCGTCCAAGCCACTCAACACGAGTCAAACTAATCCTTCTCATCTCAGTCAACCAAATACCTTACATCAATCTAATTCTTCACATTTAAATCATCAAAGTGCCCCGATTTTTAATCAAAACCAAAATCCAGCTGTGAGCAAAAATATAAATCCAAATCACCCACACGCCAAGAAACCTTATGAAGCGATTTGTTTAACGGTAGCCGAATTTTTTTTTTCTCCTACTATTATCAGCACTATCGGTAGAAAAATTTAACTTAATTTTCTTGGGGACAATTTACAGAGGACAGACTATGTAAAACGAGAGGGTCAAAGTGCACTTGGCGCTCAGCAGCTTCAGCAGCCTCGACCACGTTCGTCGGACAAACCTGGTAAGTATGATTCGTCGTATTTGTGTATTAAAAAGTGTTAGGAAAAAATCATTTCGAGTTTAGTCAGTTTAGCAGGGAAATGGTGACAAAATAATTGAGCGTACAATACAGATCAGTATAATGTTGTTAATAATAAATATTCTTTGGGGTATTTGCAGATAATCGTCATCAGCAGCAGCAGCTCCTCTCGTCCAATCACCAAAACCAGGTGCATAGCAATAGCTCATCCAAGGCTGATTCCAAATACCCTGTTCCTTTGCTCCCGTTCACTTCTTTGGATAAAGTTGGTCCGTCAACGGGGAATCCTGCTGGTAAAATGGATCTGTCCATCAAAGTGAAAGAGGAAGTTCGAGGAAGTAGGGGTGGGAACTCTGTGGGAGCTGAGCCTAAGCGAGGCCCTCCACTGCACTCGTTTGGGAACAATAGTTTTGGTTCGATGACAGGGATGAGTGTGACATCGGGGCCTTCAGTTTCGATAAATTCTACGGGCTTAGGCCCTGTGCCTACCATGAGAACGACTTCTCTTTTCAGTCCTGATTTTAAGGAGGAGGAAGAGAGCCCGAGCCTAGCCATTCCATCAGTTCCATCTTCGACGATGATCAAGGTGGAGTGTTCAGTAGATGGTAATGATAATATTGGTGGCCCGACCACCATCCCGCCTCTCATGATTCGGCCTAATGATGTGCTGGTAACGGAGTCGAAGATGTTTGAGGAGGAAAAGGAGTCTCACAAGCACAAAAAGAAAAAGAAGGAAAAGCACAAGCACAAGGAGAAGCATAAAGAAAAGAAGGAGCACAAGAAGGAGCGGCATAAAGAGAAGCACAAGCACAAGGATCGGTCACCCCACCCTGACCCCGTCCACCAAAACATCAAGATTAAACTCACGATTAATAAGGGTGATAAGGGTGGAGTTCAACTCGGCTCCTCCAACAAGAACTCCAACCTTCGACAGTAAATTTATAATACTTGTTATCTATTCAGAAGTATGGGAAGGTGTGTTGTCCGGAAATATTATATATATGCTGCGTAATAAAGCGTTGGACGCGTTAAAAGGAGATTTGAGGAGGTGTGTGAGTTCTATTACTGGGCATAAGGGGCATAAGGGATCTAAATCGGGTGTATAGATAGAAGAGGTAGTGGTGGTGGTGGACTGATTTGGCTGAAACGAGGGGAATTAGCACCAGATTAAAGTTGAGCATCATTCTGGCAGTTAATTAGGAGCCTTTGGTCCGATGATGATAAAAGTAGTCAGTAGGGAGCGATTTAGCGTTAATTAAAAGTGTTGCACTCCACTTGAGATTAATGGGTCTCCCTAAGTACTCGTCTATAGACTCATTTCTCACCACCAGCTCTCTGCGCGAACATGGAATCTTCTGATTAGTCCCTTGACCCATCAATCACTCCAGTCCGGCCGAGTTGACCTCAGCCTCCTCCTCATGAATAACTCATGGCTTTTAGTGAGATTGTGGACGGAGGGAATGGGAGGAGTAATTCCATTTAAGGAGCCCATTCCCAGCCTCTCTAATTAAATTCCCTTCTCGGATTGCCCCATTAGGGAGTCGGGGATTGGCCCATCAACCCGCACCATTTTCCCCGATTTCTCGGAGAGCACAAAAAGTTGAGCCATAAATTTCACCCACTTCCCTGATTTACAACTCCCAATTGGAACATTACTCCTTTCACTTGAACAAAGATGGATCCCCCCATGCTAGCCCCCCCTATCCCCCCAATGCTAAGAGATTTATACGTGGATTTATATTAATCTTTTCAGTCCTATTTATTTTTATTATCAATCAACACGCGCTTTAGAATAATAAGTGTATTTAGACGGAACGGATGCGCTTCTCTCCAACTCTATACATTCCTACACTTAGACAGTCTAGAGTAGTAATTATTATTATTATTATTATAATTATCATTATTATCTAATTAGCATTAATATTTTAGGATTATTGAAGAGATTAGACAAGTACATCATCAGTCCTATGTTCTAATAAATAGAATCAAACAATTAGTGAGCTATATGTACCGGAGGTGGTGCCCATCAAGGGTTCAGTGACAAAAGAACCGGCGGAAAAGGGCACTGAGATCAGGGGCGAGAGGCAGGGGTGAGGGGACACTGGGCCCCATTTCCTAATCTCAAATGAAAACAAATTGATAATTAGTGGCAGATGTGTTGATGATGAATCATCCCCTCGTAGCTACACTAGATTCTACACTTTTGAATCTTGTTCTTCAGGGGCTGAGAGAGAGAGGTGTTTTTTTTGAGTCCGGAGGGGTGGCCTGTCATGTTCTGGATGAGTTGACAAGTGACTGAAGGAGGTCCCTCTCCAGATCTGTCATTATACCAGCACCATCAGATGCGACAGGGGTCCGCGGAGAAGGCCCGTTGGAACCCTGAAATCCACGGAAAACATTTAACTTTAAAATAGAGTTTACAAGATGAGGATGTACATTTAATGGGACTCGGGGTGGTTGAAGGAAGTGTGCGTACCTTTTGAGGTATCGGGGCTGGTGAAAGGCTCGGTAAAGTTCGAGGGGGACTTCTCACTGTTGTTCGTGGACGAGTCCGAGTGTCGAGATTGCTTTTTATTCGTCGTGTCATTATTGTCGTCCTTGGTCGTCCTGGCCTCTTGCTGGGCCTTCTTGCTCCGCTTCCACTTCATGCGACGGTTTTGAAACCATATTTTGACCTCAACACACAAATCAAACTTATGAGAGAGAGAAGGCAAATACAATAAATCACAATTAGGTGTCACAACTTCTCCCATCCCCTCACAAGGCCCTGCAAATCATCTCCCTTGTCAGAGAAAGCCATCCAATTATCCCACAACTTTATTCAGCCCCACAGTCAACCGGGGGGCCGTCCACCAACTAAGAAAGCAGAGGCACTCAGACACAGAGAGTTAGTTACCTGGGTCTCGGTGAGCATGAGGGAGGTGGCCACTTCGAATCGCTTGGGCCGGGACAAGTATTTGTTCTGGCGGAACTGTCTTTCCAACTCTAGGAGTTGCTGAGAGGTGAAGGCGGTACGGGGCCGACGTGTCTTCCCCAACAAGCCCCCTGAAGGTCCCCCTGCAATTAGCAATTTATATCAATTACCCATAGAGACAGAGGGGGAACTCATCTCATACACATCTAATCCATTTACCCCTTTTAATATTCAAATCACAATCCTTATCACACAATGTCAATAGTGAACAACAAGCGGAAGTCTATCTCTTTGGAGAACGAATCCCCTCAATACAAATACACCCTCTCAACAATGCCCTTTTCTATCTCCAGATCCTTAACAGACAAAAGGACATGTTCTCCAGACAATACCCAAGATATTGACTTGACAAGGAACTAACTTGATTTCATCCATCTCAATAAAACCATAATCTACTTCTATCATGCAAATATGCACAGAAATGCCGAGGATATTTTTATAGTCCCCTCATAATCTTTTTTGGGGACATTGAAGAACTGTAAGGAAGTCTAAAAGACTCCATACTGCTTTCCCAGTCGCCCCCCACAGGGGAGACTTGGTTTTAAATTCATATAATTCGGATGGAAAAGGGAGTGAGGCTTTTCTCATTGATTGTTAGATGATGGGATGGGGTAGAGTTTGGAAGATCTATTGTTGGACATGGAGAGACTATAATATATTAATTTTAGTGCCCCTTTAGAATGTCCTTTTGAAGCTTGGGTAGAGTTTGAGGAGTAGGAAGGGAGGGCTCCGGGATTCTAGACCCTCCTTCCCTTGGACTGCCCCTATTTTATGAGCTCTAAAATAGGGCAACTATCCCAAGAGCATCTCATCTCAACATGACGTCCAGACAAAAACTACTTTACAATTCATACCATTTTTCCATACAAGTCATCATGACTTACAATAGAGAGACTCTCCAGAACCTAGTCTCTTTCACACTCCATTCCCCTTCACTATCAACTCCATTGAGGCATCCCAATACAAATTGTACCGAGGCAGGGGCTCCACAAGGGGCGTCCTATCCTCGCTAAAGGTCAGGGCCCCTGACTCAGGGGCTTTTTGCCCGCTGTGGGCACAGAAACAACTTGGCTCCCTTGGCGCGGCCAGAGGGAGGGGCTCTGGCTCTGGGGTGTGGAGAGATGTGGAGGGACCTCTGGATGAAGGATGGGTGGGGCGCGGATTGTGGGGCGCGGAGGGGGTAGGGAGTAAAAAGACATGTTGTTGATGGTAGATTGGATTGATGAGAATGTGTGAGTGAAATGGGGTAAGTAGGATTTGTGAAGATAAGGAGTCAGTGTTTTTTCCTAATTTATCTCCTCTTGGGCATTGAATAAAACGATATAAATAAGGGTGAATCACTTAATGTAATTAAAGTGAATGAATTGAGCCATTGGGATGGTAATTTAATCTCCAGCAACCATCACTGATTCTCACTCACCCACCGTGAAATACAAGGCACAATAAAGCCCAAATCCAGGGTTCCCTCTCGCTCAATCCCCACTGCCACATTCTACACCTCATCCCCAACTGTCCACAACTCAAAATAACTGCACACCCAATCCCCCTCGTCACATCCAAACTCTTTGGTCCAAAGTCCAAGGATCATGGAGACTCGTCCGCGCGAGCTCCCTCCGCCGCATCCGACCCGGGGTGAGAGAACCCTGGTTGACTAGATTATCCATGTCAGCGGTTTCCTAAAAATATTCACTTCTCTCTCTCTGCGACTGTTAAATTGAGGGTCCATATGCCCATCTGCCACCACCACCTCTCCCTTCCCTGCCTTTTCACACGATCTCGGGAATAGATTTAGATCATCTCCATCTAATTACATGTGCCACTAAATTCACAAAGTTCAAGGAGTCACAGGGACACTCTCGGCTCCCTTGGTTCACCCACGTGGAATCATGGCAATCATCATATGCTCAATTTTCAAACACAGATGTAATTAAGGAGAGATACTAGAGCGGGATCTAAAAGCCATTTTATTATTTACACCGGGAAAGGAGTCGGTGCTGGGAGACTTTCGGAGTTGGATTCATTCGGAGGAGACGATTTCGAAAAACCATTCCAGTCACTGAAATGCACGGGTTAAGGGACCAGAGGGATCTCTTCAAAGTCAACATGCCATTTACAATCCTTGCCTTCCGCTATGCACTATTTTTTTACTAGCTCTCTGCTATCTTTTCATTAGTTTACTGGACGTCTGTAGGCTCATTAATGGAACATTATTCATAAGGACCTTTTTGAAGGTCTAAGGTTGATTTTCTCGACAGACTTGTAATTAATTATATGCTGACTACCTTAGTCTATTAAACTAAATGAGCTTTTCAGCTTTAAGATACATTTAGTAGTTATGGAGGAGTAGAAATTTTAGTAAAATTATAGAGTAGATACTGCTCCAAAATTTTTTTTTTAAATATAAGTTCCTAAGACGTTATATTTTTTTTAAATTTTGCTACTTCTATTCTATTTTTGTCAGGGAGTCAAGATAAGCTTAATTAATTAATTAATCTTTTATAACAATATTATTAATTACACTTTGACTTGGGTAATATAATCCAGACCTTCTCCAGTCTCGAGTCTTTATTTGAAGCTTAATATTCAATTTTCGTTTATGCACAAAAGACTTGCAATTACTGGACAAAGTGGTGTGAAATTAATTTTCGAACGACTCGATTTGAGAGAAAAAAAGTTTTGAATATTATTGAATAGAGAACCGGGTTGGGTTTGATGTAATAAATGATAGTAACAAATGCTTAAAGGCAGAGGAGGTTTGAAATATGAAAGATTTTCATCCCCCCGAGATAAAAAAAATATGTAGCGATAAATAAAGCTGTCACATTTAATCTGGGATGTCCCTATTGACAAATAGACCTTTTCACAAATCTTGTGCACTTACACTCCAAGGCATAAACTTGCACTACTTTACCATCACTTTTAATTCTTTACTTCAAGTTTCAGAAATGTAAAACAATCTGGCTGACACTCACTTTTCCACCACGTTAGCAATTTTCACTAAAACGTTTTCTAATCTTAACAAAACTCTGAAAATACATTTTTAAAATGGGTTTTATGATTTTGTATTGTTTATGTATGTTTTGTATCGTAATTTACCATTCTTTTTAATTCAATTCTTTACTTTAAGTTTCAGAAATATAAAAATCTGGCTAACACTGAATTTTCAAGCCGGTTAAAGATTTCCATAAAAACATTTTATAATCTTAACAAGACTATGAAAATGTATTTAAACAATGGGTTTCATGATTTTTTAATTGTTTCTGTGTTTTCCGTATCGTAATTTACCATTTCGTTTGATTATTTACTTTAAGTTTCAGAAATATAAAAGAGATCTGCTTGCACTGACTTTTCTATTAGGTTAGCTCTTTCCATGGAAGTATTTCCTAATATTTATATAAACAAACTGAAAATGTATTTTTAAATCTGATTGTTTTGGTGTTTTACGTATTTAATTTGTTTGCACATTTTTCTTATGGTAATTAAAGAAGAGAATTAATTGAAATTAATTTACGTTTTAGTTTAATCCCTGATGCTTCAATTGTAATTCATGTTTACTGTTCCTTACAAGTATCTTACGTGGGTTGAAGACAAATATTTGTAACACGAGACGAGTAAGATCTAAGATGCCTAGTGGAATAGTAAACGGGAAATATATTAGTATATAGTTCTATGATATTAACTGTTCAAATTTCGGCTAAACATAAAAAGCTTATTAGACGGTTGGATTTAAACCAGGATTTTATATGAATTACAAAGATTAGTAATTAAATCGAAAGAATTTTATATCACAGGGTTAGCCTGAACGTTTTTTTTACGTAAACTGAAATTGAGTCAGGAAATTTATAATTTTTTCAAATTCGTTTCCGCTGATCTACTTTACTATTTAATTGCTCTTACAGCCTTATTACAACGAGGGATGGATTTTAAAAGACTTTAAAAATTAAATTAGACCGTAAGTAACCATTTTAAGTTCATATAATTTGTTTCATTAAAAAATATAATTTTCTGAATGAATCTTAACTGAAATTTAAAAAAAAATCCACTGCCATTCATGTTGACGAAATATTTAGAAAAGTTTAAAAATCCAGTAAAAAGGCATGCTTATGAATTCAACAACAATGCAAAGTGTCATTCGCATTAAAATACGTTCCTATCAATTTGCCTTATTGTTTAGTAAATTATACTTGAGTCTTAAATTATAAATTCATATTCAATTCAATTTAAATGCAATGAGAAATAAAAGAAATAAAGGCTCAAATTTAATATAAAAAAGTTCTCGGCTAATTAATTCTAAAATAAATTATTCTGCAAAACCTTTATATATTAAAAGCTATAGAATCCGAAATCCTCCATATCATAAATAAAATATGAAACCATATTCCCTTGAACCCAACTTACCCAACATACATTTCCTATTTGTAGTTAGTAAATGAAATAAAAGCTATAAAAAACCCTAAGCTATAAAAATTTCCACCATTCATAAAAAAATTCAAATTAAATTTTTCTAAACCCTTTGAAAATCCAAAGATGTAAAAATCTTAAGAATTCACCAAGCGGAAGTAGGAAGAGAGGTCAAGGGCCTCCCCCTCTTTCAAATGAGTCGAGTGTAATCTTTGTGAACCCACCGGGTAATTAGCTCACTTACAGCCTTAATAAAAAAGTGTGATGAGGCTTGTAATTATGATTAAATGCCGTCACCTTGAATTAAAGAGCAGAGCCGCCGTCCCTTTTTGTCCCACCTCGGGTTTGAGGTGATAAATAATTGGTCCAACTCCCCAGCCACCTGGCCCTTTGTCCTCAACTCTGGGAAAGTGTGATGGGATGAACCCCCCGGGACTAAATCCCATAAAATTCCCCGCTTCCAATTCTCATTCTCTTTCAACTAATGATCCCATTATTAGTTGACTCTTACCGTCGTCCTCCTCATCTCTCTCTCTTTATGAACGAGGATGAAGAGAGAGAGAGACTCCCTTTCATCTCATTATTTATTGGTCATAATATCGAGGGGGACTAGAGTGTGATATTTATGAGCGTGATGGACTAATTAGATGTGTCCCTTAGGTGGATTAGCAAGGGTGAGTTATATAAGGGCCACCGCCGCCCTAATGGACACCATATGAAGTCAACACCGGCACCCCAGCTCAAAATATTTACACAACCGTTCAGTATAAATCCACACAAATAAATAAGTCAATTAGCCCACGATAAATAAATCTTCACTTGTAAACATAAGCCTGAGGGTGAGGACGGGCTCTCGAATATTTTAATTCCCTTAATTGGTCCATAAAGGGGCCTTGACCCCTTTCAACCCGCTCCACCACCACTATTCCCAGTTACCAGAGACATACTCTTATTTTGGCACATGTGGCCTCTTTTAATGCTAACTATGTATATTAGGGATTATGATGACGAGGCGAGGAAAAAGGGATCATTTCACCAGACTAAAACAACTTAGAGCTCAACCATTTAGAAAAACCATGAACAACCGACCTTCCAACTACAATCTACATTATCATGAATAAAACTTTCTCGACCCACTACACCCAAAATAAAATCCTAAAAAAACAATTACACTCTACCCCAAAAATTAATCAATAACAACTCATAACAAAGATTTTATTTTAACGAATCCATATTTTTTAAAAATAACACCCCACAGCCCGGTCCACGAAGACCGTATTCATTTAAATATCTCAAAGAGAAATTCTCCATCTTATTTTTTATTTGACGAGACTTTTATTATTACAAGAACAAAGATGTTGTAGGGACATAGCTGAGTCTTTGGTCTAGTGGGTGGTAGGAGATGAAGAGCCACTGTAAGGGGTCACCTACAACTCCCAACAAAGAAAATAGTGTTCAAGAGTGTGTTCCGGAGAGAGACCGTGCCCAAGAGGGTACAAGTCCATCCTAAAAACCCGGGGTATCTTAAGCCTTTCTCAACTTTAAAATCTTTAATTTTCTCTCCTCTCCTTTAAGAGCTTCAAATTCGATTTACTCTCCACGAACAAGAGTTTTTTAAAATATTATAAAGTCCGTGTCGTCGTGGTCGAGTGTTGTTGGTCCTTGGGCTTAAACGAAAATGTTAAAATGTGGAAGGGGACATTCTTGTTTTAAAAAAAACTCTCTCTCTCTCTTGTGTTTAGTCAAGAAAGACAAATAGTATGTCTTATTTTTATTCTCGTCAGTGGTCCGTGCTTTTCCAGTACGGACATTGATTATTTGAGGGAGGGACATCACTTTTTTTTTATAGATTGACCATGAGGCACGTCTTGCTACCCACTTGACCACACCCTCCTCGAAGTACTCACTCTCATCCACAAACACACTTTATACACAGTTCCTCAAGGCCCCTTCAAAGTCATTTCTCCAGGGGGGATTCTTTTTGAATATTTACCTTTGATAAAAAAAAGAGTCAAATGTGTCTTCTTGTTTCTTGGGAAATATTTTGTGAGAGTCGGGACTTTGCTAATTCTAGAGGAGGTGACTGAAGATTTGGAAAAAGCGGAGGATGAGTTTCCTTTTTCCAGAAATGAGTCTAAACTTGTCGACGAAGGAAGGGGTGAAAAGTTCCCCACTGCCTTTTGCCTCGAGGAGTTTGGGGTGATTTGGCGTGTGTGTGTGTGTGTGTAGTGGTGCCTGGGCTAATGTCCATGTAGAAGGTAATAGGATTTGGGGGGCTTTAAGGGGGAGATTATAAGGCCCTCGTGGATACTGAGAGTAAACATGATGGCGTAATTGGAGGGTTGAAATCAAATTAGTTAATTGCCGGAGCGATGGTCCTTCTAATCTCCGCCTCATAATACTCACAGATGATGTTTACTCAGCCCTGGGCCACTCTCCTCACCAATCACCCATCCCAACAATTACCCCTCCCCAACAATCACCCCTCCCCAACAATCACCCCTGACTGCACCCAGCCCTTAGCAGTCACCCGGTACAACAATCACCTCTCAGCCAAAATCCAAGAGGAAAATGGTGCGAAAATACATGAAAACCAATCCGCAATCTTCTGTCCAATAATGGTCATTAGGTTACAGGGGGAAAAACGGTGAGCCAGATTGATTGATCGCTGAGAGATGAAGGGATTCCTATGGTCCTAATCAAATCCCACTCAATCAACCAGCACCGATCGATTAATCAGTTGGATTTGGAATAACCGAGTCAATTAGAATTACCAGAGTCGGCTCATTAAAACAAGATCCTCGACTTTATTCCAGGATGGAGCAAACTGGATGAGAGAGGAGACGCTCCAGCCCCCCAAGGGATTCTCCTCTAAAGTCCCAGTGTGGAAAAATTCTCTATTGACTTAGCTGATTTTTTCGAAAATTTACCCTCCGGTTGATTAGCGTTGAGGGTACACAGGGGGAGGGGCCAAGTTGATATCAAGAGGATATTGTTTTATGCATGGGTCCTTAGGGGTGGCCATTCTTGCCGATTTGTAACTCAGTGTGAATAATTAAATAGAGTGTTAGCTTGGGTAATAGTTAGTTAGTAGGGATTTACATTTAATTGTAATTTAGGGATTTAATTTAGCCTTTAATTTACACACTGAATAAATTGTTTACTCGTCTCATCTTGTTTTGTGAGGAGTACAATGTGAAAAGAGATTTGATATTATTGATGACCAAGGACACGTGTGGGATTCATTTATGAGTGCAACTTTAGAAATGGATTATTTTCAAAGCTCTTTTTTTATGATTACAACTTGTAAGTGGATCCGGAAACCATTAAAAGCCCCTTATTCATACTTGGTATGAAATGTCTAAGTGTCTATTAAAATGTTTACATATCACAATGATTAGCTACAAATAATTTTCATTAATGATTTAAAAATATATAATATTCAAAAAAAATCTTTACTAATAAAATAAAGGCTCGTTAAGCCTAAATTTTTTTAGTCCATGAGATTTTTGGTTTTACGCATTCAAATTATCTGTAATTTTAATATTCCTAAATCTTGTTATATGCAATTTCTGTTTGTTTAAAAAAACTATTTTGCATTCCCTAGTTGAAGAACATTGTGAAACAGTGTGAAAAAAAACTTTCATTTTCAGTGTAACTGGAGAAAGGAACTTAAAAGTGTGACTAATTATAGCTTTTAATTAATAGGTTAATTATTGATCGATATAAAAAAATAAGAGCGTAATCTGGAGAGATAAAATCGTGAGCTATGAAATAAATAAATTAAAATTTCATACTTTAATTACGATTACAATCTATAGGCAAAGTTCCTAAAATAGGTGGACTAGAAACTTTGGAAACTAAATACCAAATCCCTTTCTAGTTCCATATTTAAATTGTGCCGTTTCTAATTCTAAGCCTATAAATATTTCCCTTTATAAATTTCCATCCTGTACATAAGAAAGTATAGTGTCTATTTCACTCTCCAATATAGAATTACAATCTAAAACAATTTTCGAAATACTCAAAAACTCAAATTTAATTTTCCGTGAGCCCTTACAAGAGACCCGTACAGGTTTATTACGATCACAACTATTTAGAACTGTTCAAACCTTTTAATTTAATCTATCTTGTCAATCCTTCAGAACTCTAAAATCAATTACACACCTAAATTTAAAAAAAACGATCTTAGCAATCGTTAACTCTAAAATTCATTAGAAACCTAAATTTAAAATCTAAAGAATTAAACTATCAAAACCCTTTGGAAACAAGCCTAAATATATAAAAGCAGATCTTAAAATTCTTTAAAGTCCTAAAAGCAATTACAGACCTATATTTTTTTAAACATATCTTAACAATCGTTTGGGGCTCTAAAATCAGTTACAAACCTAAATGTTTTTAAAAACCTGATCTTAAAAATCATTCTGTTTATGAAATGATCGTTTCTAAGGTTTTGGATCTTTAAAATATGCGTTCAAAAATTAAGTTTGTAAAATTGTGACAGATTTTAGAGTTAAATTTAAACGATTGTGATGATTTTTTTTTAATTGAGGCTATTTTTACAAGTTTATCCTAGGCGGTTCGAAGGTAGGGTCAAAGGTTAACTTGTAGAAAAAATACAATACTTTTTAAAATTCCCCAAAAAAAATTGTAATTTAAAAAATGTTGAAAATTATTTCTCCCCTTGTAAGAATTCCTATAAAATGTCACTAACATTTTTCGTATAATATTGACACTGAATTATTTCCCTCTTTAATTATATTTTCTTTCATTTAGTTTTAATTTTAAAAATCCCCAAATTTTTTTGACCTGCATTTTATGTATTTAACCTGCATTGAATAAACTATGCATCCATAATACCAATAAAGACCCAAGACAATCTCAATTGACTCTTATACTTGAGGATCTCCTGAATTCAAGAATATTGAAACCCAGCCAATAAAATCCACAAACTTTCCAGCTTTTATATATGCTCTAATAAAATGATATTCATTTCACCATCTTCTCGAAAAAATAAGTTAAACAAACACTAATTAACTATTTATAGTCTCTTGACAGAATCCTAAAATAATTCTCAAACCTAGCCCCGTAGGCCCCACCGTCAAAATTAAAAGAGCTACACTACCCTCAGTTTTTCAAAAAGTTTCAAAATCATCAAGGGAAAGTCAACCTGACGCTGTACTTACTACAGAGGCCTGGCTATACGAGGGGACTTAAGTATCATCATCTCCAAACTCCTAGTATACATCCTGAATTTTCTTGTGTAGAACTCCTTGCTACTAAATCTCCTCCATATCTCCGGGATTTCCGATACCCTTAACGGATTCTCTTCCTGTACCCCGGGAGGAAAAAAGTCCGAAAACTCGGGGAAAAGGAGACGAAATCGTGCCGGCCTTGTTCAGGGATTGGGAATCAACCGCTTTGACAATTTGACAAGGACACTTTAAAGGTTTATAGCCGCAGTTAAGAGTTTACCTCCATCGTTCTTCCATTTTCCACCTCTGGCCATAAAAATGGAATACCCCCTCCTGCCCCTCTATTCCATAAATGAGGCGATAGTCCTCACAATCGTCTCTAAACTCCAATTGTCTCAGAGAGAAAAAAAACTGGGAGAGTCGGATAGAACAAGGAATTTCACCCCCTTGAAATCTTTGTAAACTTTTGAATTGATAGTGTAAATAGAGGAATATATTATTTTGAGATGACCACTCTACAGATAACCCGTAATTTCCGATCGTTGAATAAACTGATCTCCTGGTAATTGAGAGTGCGGAACTTTGAAATGGACTAGTGGGATAAACGGTGAGAAAGATGTATAAAATTGCCCCCTGGAATGATAAATGAAAAGAGTAGGAGGGGGTCTGACCTGTGAGGTCGGGTAGTCTGGGGTAGAGCATTCCATTTCTGGCCAGCCATTCCAACTGAAGATGATGAGCGTTGAGGGGGAGGAATTGTGACTTATTTTCTTCGGAGGGCAAGTGAAAGGCCGACGAAGTTGGCAAGTGGTTCAAGCCCTGCTGATGATGATGATGGGGCGTGTGGTAGGAATGGAGGGGGGCAAATAGACTCACTTGACCTGGCTGACCCCGCATCCCCTGCTCCATCAACAGGCTTGGCCCTTGCTGTGAGTTGGTGGGGTGGACGGGGCTATTTGAGTGCACGGAGGTGGGCTCGGAGCCAGGAGAGATGGGGGGACTGAGGGAGGTGGCCCTGCTGTTTGACCCTTCCTGGGGGGAATTTGACCTTGACCATCTACTGGTCCAGGGCTTGGTGGCGGCGGAGGCGGAGGGGGCTAGCAAAACGTCAATCCGGAACGACTTTTTCTCTGACATTTCTGGGATGGTGTGAGATGAGACTGGCTAGGGAGGCTGCAGCGGCTTGACTGACTTTCCGTCCAGGGGGTTGGGGCTACCACAGACGATAACTCTGGTCATTAGGAAGAGACTGGAGGTGGCTTCGGATTGGAGTGGACCCGGCTGGAGCCACTCCTCCGACCAAGCCCTCCACAAGACAACACATCCCTGCTACCACTCGTACATTATCAACACCAATTACTTCACAAATTACTTCAATTACTTTAATTCCATCATCAGAAGGTGTGGTCAACAGGCTGGGGCCATCCATAACCCACTCCATACATTTATATATATCCAATACTCATCAACATCTCAACCCTTATTAATTCAGAAACATTATCATATTTTCTATGCAGAGTAATTGACCCTGAGGTCATCTCCACTTCTCCACACCTTACACTACTATTGAGAAAAGCATTTCATCTATTTTTGAATTTCAAATCCTTTTTCGTTTCTCTCAAACAAGCTATATATTTTTGTCGACCATTTATATGCCGTTCACATTTATTATTAATTACTCTCTTGGAAACATTTACATTTACAAGCTTAGGAACTTAAATAAATACGTGTGCATATCGTCTCTCTTATTACATTCCATTTTGAAGCATCTCTAGGTTAGCATTTAGCAAATTTTGCCATCTTTACCAATCATCATCATCAGACTAATCAGAGGGTCATTAAATTTCAAATCAGCCCCGTACCCTTGATCAGTGATCCCCTCAGCGATGGCAATCCTTAAGGGAGTGTGAACGTTGTCAATTGTCAAGTAGTCTTTAGGTTTTTTTCTAGCTTTCTCCTCAGTTTGAGGTAAATGTCAGGAGAAGGGTATGGGTTTATTGAGGCCCTCCTTCAACTCTCTCTATTTCTCTCTCCTCTCTCCATAGTCTCCATTCATAAATGAGACAAAGGCCTCAAAAAGCTGTGCTGGGGTACTGTGAGAATCTTGTTTCTTGCAGCGGAGGGGCAATGTGAGAACACACTTCCCACCCGCCAACTTTCAAATACTTTGACAGAAAATGAAAAACCCACCATGGAATCTAATCCTTTTCACCCTCTTAATTACCCGTTATTGTTATTAGTCAATTGTTTTTAAACTTACCCCCGGAATTTAATCAACAATCTACATTCCTCATAGGTAAGACATTAGTTTAAGGCTTGGAGCAGCAGCAGCCACGCTAACAACCCACCGTCCCACCATCTGACGAAAATGTAAACATTGAGTCAGATCATCAAGCCAAAGAAAAAACCGTCAGACAGTTAATTGGTATTTAATGTCCCGGTCTATTTTAGCTCATAGTCAACTAGGTTTTTTAAAATGCTATTAAACGTTTTGAATGTGGTAACAAAAATATGATGGTTATCTGAATTTCTCCCAGTTCCTTGTCAACCTGTGATAATCAAAAATGTTCAAGCTCGAGTCATACGTAACCCCTTACATCTTCGCCTATTTGGGCAAGTATTTCAAAAATTTCGATCCCTCGGACTTTCAGGTAATCCTTGCGCTTAGATTATTCTCAATCAATGAATCTGTGAAAGGATTGCACTAAGGATCTTAATGTGTGTAATTAATTAGATGTCACTTTGGGGTGGGGGAGCCGTCTTTCAAAATCTCAACCTTGACCTCGAAGTTCTAGACCAAGAGCTGTGTCTTCCCGTCACTTTTGTCAGCGGTCACATCCACGAGCTCAAAATATCCGTTCCATGGACCAAGGTCACATCCGAGCCTATCCAAGTCAGCATCAACACGATTGGTAAGTTAAATGGGTTTTTTTTAACTTGTCAATTGCTGCTTCCGATCCAGGGGGCTAACATTCGTGGGTCAGAAATGGTTGAATAAAAATGCTTGTCTTTCTCTCCTTCAGAAATTACGCTGAAATTGAAGAGCTTAGAAGAAAAGACGGATGGATTTTCTGAAGGAAATAAGCCCCAAGTTAGCAGGTTCGATATAATTAATATTTTCTTATTCTCTGTAAAATATCTCGGGTGCGGTTGATATCCCAAAAACGGCTATTCATAATAGTATTAGCAAAAAGTTTTATCCAAAGAAAAAATCATACAAAAAAATGGACCATAACTTACTAGTAAGTTACAAAGTTACTATCCTAAATGTTATCCAAAATTGTATTCAAAATTTACAAAGTCAACGTTCTAATTCTAATTTCAAATGCCAAAATTTTTTAATGAAAACCTATAAAAAAAAATTTGTAACCTACAATCATACCTTTACTTTCCTAATGTATTAAAATTCAAATTCAAATACCGAAATTGTGAATGCAATGTGAAATGCCTTGAAGGTATCTAATGTTGTATTATATTATAACCGATAACAATTCTTGGTAACCTACAATACATAAACCTATACTTTTTCCAGTTTTTCCATTTCCGTAATCGAAAGTTTAACTCTACATCTCTATATAAATACCATTTTGGATAAAAACTTTTGGCTATTACCATTTTGGGTAGTTATTTTTAGAATATTGACCTACAACCAAACTATCCGCAGTTGAAAGAGTTGTTTTATATTTATTCGGTGCTAGAAAAATGGAAGTGGATGAGCCATCAGCAGGATCCCCTCCACCGGGCTATATGCATAATTTAATCTCCAAGATCATCACGAATGTGCACGTAAATTTTGAAAATGTGATAGTTAAGTACGTAGAAGAAGACATTGTGCTGAGTTTGAACATCAAACGGGCAAGCTACTCCACCACGGATTCAGAGTGGATCAGTTCTTTTGTGGGTAAGCATCCATTTTGGGATATGTGAATCCAACTGTCAAGTGATAAATGAAAATGGGGGACAAGGACCGGGTGACCGCCAAATTTTTGGCTGTAGAGTCAGCAAAGCTGACCCTTCTGCCCAAGGGTCTTCCAATCACTTTTTTGTATGACCAAAATAAATTTTCTTTACAAATTTTTACAATTAAAAGTTAACGAAATTTCGAGGGTCCGGTGCAACCCCTGTTAAGTGATGAGTGCGTACACAATTCGGAAATTGAGAAATATTTTAAATCTGATGTGTGCTTGTCAACAAAAAATTGGACGAAATTGACATGTGGGAGTAGCTTAAAATAAAGCTCAGGGGGTGTGGTTTTAACAAATGAGCGAATTTAGAAACTCTTCGCACTCTTCGGCTTTCAGAACGTGACCCTCGTAAATACCTTCCCTTTGACCCTCCGTGATCACCACACATTACCAAGCTTGTAAATGTGGCCGAGTTTTAATCCTCTTTACAATTTCAGATTTGAGTGCTCCGAACTTTGAGCTGCGTAAAAAGTTTGAGATTTCGGATTTGACAATCTGCCTTGATAAAAGCAACACGGCCGGGAAGATTGAGACTTATCAGGTAGGGGTTTAGGGGAATTTATTTTAAAGTAGTGGAAACTTTATGGGTTTTTTATTGTGACACAGGAGCCGTTGTTGTATAAATGTTCTTTCGCAGTGAGAATATTTCAGCAATTCAAGACTGCCTTCTCAAAGATTGCTCACTTCACTCGAATGGACTTTCTTCTCGACGACATGGATTTCTCTATAACCGATGAGCAGGTAATGATTCATCTCATCTTAATTATTACACAACCACTAAATATAATTAAAATTGAAAATTTAAGGTTCCCATGATGATGCGACTTTACTACCTCTTCCGATCACTTTTCGAAATCAACCTTAAAACAGTGCCACTTAACGCTCCAAGCTCCTGCACCACATTCGGACGTAATGACCCATTTTTTTTTCTTATTTCTTAAGACTTGTGTAAATTATATGACCTATATTTTTTTAGGTGGAGTTGCAAAGCGAGATTCGGGTAGTTTAGATGAATCTGTAGAGGACGAAGGTGGTGAGGAGGATGGGTCCCTGCTGGACTGGGGCTCATGGGCTATCAGTTGGCTGCCTCCTATTTCGGCCGTGTTAGGGGAGGAGACGGAGGATGGAGTAGCTCAGCCGGAGCCCGAAGACGAAGACAAATCTAATTTCATTTGCCACTATGGCTTCTACGTGGACAATCTTGCAGTGACGTTTAAAGCTTTAGAAAGAATCTGTGATAAACCTTCGTACGGACGGACGATAAAAGTCAAATTCCTTCCTTTTCTAAAGTTATCGCTGCAAGGAATAACGTCCGACTTTGTTATTCGCGGAGACGAAGCCAACTACGTTTTTGGTGTATCTCATGTAACTACATCCCAATTATAAGATTTCATTTTATTCTCAATCCAAATTATTTTATCATGTAAGTTTTTGGATTTTAGATTACGGTGGATCCGGTAGGTTTCTGTCCATGCGGGATCGTGGATGGGAGAATTGCTCAAGAAAAGTCTGACATTCAAAAAACAGCTCAATACATAAGAGTTGGAAGGTGCAGCTCAGAATATTCGAAAACATCCATGTTTTCAAATTCCTCAGATGTTTTACTATTATTTGACTACAACTTTCAGTATAATGGCCATGTAGAAGCATTTTCTGGTAAATAATCTAGACTGAGTTATTTTAAACGATTGTATGGATTTGATTTCGAATTTTGATTGTAAAAACTAAATGTTCTGCTAGAGGAAATGATGCTGGAAAGAACACCAGCATTTGCTGTGGAATATTTACAAACCAGAAATTCTCTTCGTCCACGAATCTCTCGGGATGAAAGCCAAAATTATTACGAAGATACTTCAGACGAAACTATTAATATGGGGTAAATTTTATTTTTACATGGTTGATTGCAGTCTATTGCAACGTCAAGTTTTTAATTTCCCCTGAACTAATAGGAAGGACAAGCTGTTAACTCGAGTAATTTTAGCACCGTGTTACGTGGCAGTGTGTTCAGGGCTCGTCCACCGGCTTAAAATGATCAGATTTGCGGTGGACAGCTATGACTATGAGCCTTACGGGAAGATCAACAGACTGAGTAATAGAGTTTCTTACTTACTTATATAACTTATTACTCATATGTTCGTATGTAAACTTAATTTGCTGCTGCAGCAACACGTAGACTTAAATTTTGGAAATGAAAAACACTACCTGAGGAGACTATTTCTGATACTTGATTTCAAACTTGAAAATATTTTTCAGTGAATCGAAGAATAGTGAAGGATCGGGTGGCCGGACCTTTGGATTTATCGCAGTTCCATAATTTTGAAGATGCTTACGATATTTACCAGTTTACAGTGATTCGTCCCCAGATTGAGGTTTGGGCGGCTGATCATCCAGAATATAACTTTGAGAGCCGAGAAAAGCATTTGGATCATAAAAGGCGAATAAAAACTGGAACTCCGTTCTCCCACTTTGTACCTAATTGGCCAAAACTCCTCTTGGTTGCTGAATGTATTGACGGGAAAATGATGGATCCGAATATGAAGTTTAGATCTTTAGTAGCAAGAACTTCAGCAGACAGCAACTCTGATGTCTCTACTCTGCCTCTTCAACTAACAGATTCGTTTCGAACTTCCCTAGAGTTCAAGGTACGGATTTGAAAGACAATATTATTATTCTATGAGATAAGGGTTAATTAAATGTATATTATTGTAATCAAAGTATTTTATGAATTTCTTATTTTTTCACAGGTATTTGGCTTTGAAGTCAGTCTGGTTGCTGGACCTTATTTGGCCAAACTATGCTCTCCATGTAGTCTAAAGTATTTTCAAAAAGAGCAAAATCGTCTCATAAATTTGAATCAGGATAACTTGAATCGTATCTCTGAAAAAAATTTCACCACTGGTAAGATAAGAAAAATATTTTGATCGGAAGACGTCATGTGTCTCTGTTTCTGATTTTCTCATGTTGATTGTACAGATGCCGTAAACTTTCGCTGTTCCTGGGTCGAATTGCTGGTGACACAAGTAATTGTAGTTTCTACCATTCAAAATGTGGAAAAAATTTCTGAGCATCTACTTGCATCATCACTTTTAAACGACCTTCCTCGGGAAAGTAAGTTTGAGAAAGTTCATAGTTTTGAAACGGATTGAACATTGAACTATTTTTTGGGGGATTTTTACAGATAGAAGCAGATTAGTTATAGAAATAGGGAAAATAAATTTTCTCAGAATTATTACAGCGTTCACACTATCAGACAGGCTTTGTATGGGTAGCTGCAAAATAGAATTGGAAGGTTCTGATATCCGAGGCCAGTTACCCGTTTGCATCGCTCCATCCATACTTGATCAGGAAGAAGGTACGTTTTAATACTTTTAATTTAAAATAAACCCAGTGTTTTTAAATACCGAAATTTTAAATAAATATAACCTTACTTTGCAGACACAAGATTTGCATTCATTTTAATACAGCGCCCATTGCAGCATAATCTAAGCTTACATGAAGAAACTAAGGAAGAAAAGTGGCATTTAGTCCCAGTGTTTATTATGAAGCTATTAGAATTCAAAATCTACTACTACAAGGAAATTCTATGCTGGATGAACTATCGGCCTGAACCAATCGAGTGTGTCATCCCCCCCTCAGTTCGAATGAGAAGTGACGTAAAGGTGCCTCTGAGACCATCCAGCAGGTCATCAAGTCGAGATGGTAGTTGGAGATCAGAAGGCAGAGGTAATAAGGCTCAAACATTGTCTTCGTCAGATGAAAGAACAAGTGCTCCTGCAACAGTCTCAGAAATGGACGGTGGTGGAGGAGCTCATATCCCATCCATTGAAACAGATAAAGAAAGACGCACCAAGGAGTCCATTGCAGACTCCCATGGAAGCAGTCAAGGTGGATCTATCAAGTCCTCAATCCCAGGTTACCAATTACCTCCTAGAAAGGAAATGAGTTGGGAAGCAGAGATGGAAGAACAAGAAAGAAATGTAGGAAATAAGTGGGAGCTCTGGTTTCTCTCTCATTTAAATGTGATGAAAAACACGTTCGTGCATCTGGACGTAGGGCAAGCGGAGTTGTGGTTCCCCCTGAAAAGTCCATATATTGCTCAAACACAGCAACGGGCCGACGATAGTATTTTTATCAAGTTTCCCAAAATCCACTCTCAACCCCAAAGCTTTAAACTTGAGACGGACTTTGATGAGATGACTCTTCCTTTACAACTGGACTATCAGCACTTAGGTACGCCAAATAGTTCTGTAAGAATTCTGGCACACCCCCAAATGGCTATAATAATAATTCCTCATTGTATTTATCGAACAGGTCGGGACTTGTTTCCACATCGAATCTCGCTGGACAACATGTACTTTGCCACGGTGGTAGAAAATGTGGGAACGGAGCTCTGTTCAGTGCCCCTCTCAGTGCTCGTCACGTTTTCACTGTCAACGAAAGGAAAGGAGCAAGGGTCTGTCATTACTACTGCCTGCATCCACACCGACATTGCTGTTCTTGATGTTGGTGTCTCATATTCTCAGGTAAGAGAACAGTAGCGATGCAAAAATCTGAAAATCTTTTACTCTCTCAATCTCTTCAATATTTACAAAATCATTTGAAATTTAACTCTGCAGGTTGTGCTGTTCATAGAGCTAGTAGAGCAGTTATTAGACAGCGCCGTCTTATTCAAAAATTTATCTGGCTCCTTTCTCCTTCCTCCTGTCGACCCTGACGAAGCACTTTTGGATGGATATAATGGAGATAAGTCACTTCCTGACACGAAATCTGAGGCTTCTTCCTATGCTATGAGTACAAATTCCGCCGCAAAGACGAAGAGCAATTTTGAAAAAGATCCAAGTTTACAGTTTCAAACAAGTTACGAGAGCTCCATTCCTGGGTCGGGCTCAGAATATTTAAACCCAGAGACGATTGGAACAGATCAGTCCGTTCAAAATAGTTTGGGAGGCAACGACGAGGTGAAAGTTACATGCTGGATACAAATGACAGTGGGAACTTATAGGTTCTCCGTGTGCAGTCCCAATCTAGATTATGAAAATGGACCGGTTGAGAAATTAGTTTTCCAGGCCGAAGACATTGTTTCCTCCTTAGACATTCAGTCCGTCTTCATTAAATGGTCTCACAAAGTATCCAACATTCGACTACGGAATTACGAGAAAAAAACACTCTCAGATTCATCTTCTGACGAGTGGGTTCCTGGTAGAACGCTAGGAGTTGTAATTTCGAGTGGAGAGGAAATCACTCGAGAGATTCAAATCTATTCATCCTCCTTCAACACTATGGACATAGGGAACTGTACACCGAGTATTTCGTTACCTATTAATTCGGATGGAGGAAACCCTGCACACCAGAAAATGAGAGGATCCATCACAATGACCTTTACACGAGTCCAGAGTACAAACTTTCATAAAAAATCTGGAGTGCCTTCCCCCATATCGAAGTGGAAAGCGGCGGTGTATAAGTTTGCGGAAAAGGATTACGAGCTCTATGCTCCCTATGATGAAGAAGACATGAGATCGCTGAGTGAAATTGACATACAAATTAAAGCTATTGACTTCGTTTTTGACCCCCTTGTGATCAGCCTGTATGCGGATATAATTAACAGAATTTTAAAAGTACAAGTACCGGAGGATCTACAGTCGACCTATGTTGACGCTACAGAGAGATGTGTCGTTCCACCTTTTAGCAACAACACCCTTCCGTTGATCTATTTGAAAACTGAAGCTATTCGAGTCTTTCTCAAATCTTCTAGTCCGGATAAGAAGTTTAAAGGGAATTTCAAATCCAACACCCCCGATTTTATTCTTCTCGAGTCCTCTGCTATATCCATTGTCTCACAGGTCAGTGGGTTATAATTTAATTATTTGCAATAATTAGTTTCCATTTAATAAAAGTAATCTGATCTGTTTAGACGGATAATCCGTTAAACCGGACAGTGGTTCGACCCATTCTCTTTCAAATGGCTGAAAAGGCGAGGATTCTTGGTGTTCCGGGATCCCCAGTGGAGGACAGGCAATATCAAGTTGATTTCCAAGGAGTGGCTATATCTACCGGATTCTGGAAGGAGGTTCATGCCAAAAGTCAACAAACGAATCTCCGTTCCAGTGTCCTCTTGAAAACCCAAGGAGAAAACCCGGCTTTGGAGTGGAACATCCGGACAGTTGAAATGGCGGAGGAGGACGTCAAGACCTACCCTCTTCTAGATCGGTACGGACTTGGATTTTTTTATTGAGAATATTTTGAACTAAATATTATAGTTTAGGGATGCCAATGAGTCGAGTTGAGTTATTTTGAGACCGACTCAAGTCAATGAGTCGAGTTAAGTCAAACTCATTGGCATCACTATCCTATACGTTAGCATAGACCTTACAGAATTAGATAGGTAGGTCCATATGGCCATGGGTACAGAAATATGCACGCTGAACTTCCAAAGATATTTTTAATCCTATTGTGAAAAGCCCGAATTGGTTTAAAAATTTAAATTAGAAGAAATTAACACCATTTAAATGATCATATTCCAGAATGGAGTTTTCGATTGGTTTGGCTCCAGCAATGGTGTATGAGAGAAGTTATGGAAACCCTTGCAAGAGCTTTATCGTGGCAGGTCATGCACTAGAAGTGAATGTTGTTAGTGATATCAAAGTCAACCTGAACTTGCAACAGTTGGCGTCTATTCAGCAATTCTATACTCAGACATCGGAAATTTTGGAAAAATTGACCCAAAGCCACAGGAGCTTTAGAGCAGCAACGTCTAATAGTTCAACACACAAGATGGGTGAAATTAGACGGGATGAAGAAGATCATTGCAGGTCTAGAGGCTCTTCTCTCGGTGAATTTGACTCTGGGATTGACTCTTTGGCTCATCTTCCGAAAATTGCAAGAAAGGCCACTAGACGAGCGGAAGATACTCGAAAGAAGCCTAAGGGAGCACTCAGCCCGTCTCACAAACACTGGAAGGACATGGTTCCGTTGGATGCCCTAGTGACTAGTGGAATGACCACGATAACTTTCTATGATATCAAATTTAATCGTGAAAATCAGGTTGAGCGAATTATTCCATTGGGGTTGGTTACGGTGACCCAACCTCATTTCGTCATATCTGCCTCGCAGCGCCTTCAAAAGGCAGAAATCTCTGTTTTTGAACTGTCGGTGCAACTGGGCTCACGTTCATTGGGTATGATTTTAATTGCTTGGAATTTTTTTTATCATACCTGAATGGAATAAAGTATATTTCAGTGTTTTTAAATATAGACGATGGGAAAATGTGTTGGATTCCTGGGAAAGAAAAGTTTGACCAAAAAGTATTTGACTCCATCCCTGCAGAAAGAGATCCAAAAACTGGAATGGTACCGCCGTTCTTCACCTTGAGGATTACAGACTTCTTAAACCGACCATGTAAGCAGATTTGTTAATCTTAATCCTCCATTAAATAATGATGAATAATAAGGAATAAGGAATAAAATTAAATGTATTCTGAAAATAATAAATAACTATAAAATCTTGACCAGGTGGAGTAGCCTGTGACCTCAGCCGTCCCATCAAAATTTTTATAAGCCAGCAGCGGTTGAACAACATTCTAAGCCTGTATAAATACTCAAAGGGAGAATCCTCATCGCAAGATCAGTATGAAAATCTTAAAGTGACTAGTTCGGCCGAGTGTCTTCTCCAAAATAGAGAAAAGCAAGAAGCGGTGCGTAGATATCTGGCTAGAGTGGCAAGTGTTAGTGTGACATTGAAGCAATTGGCATTTTCTCTTGCTGAAGGGCCGGCGGAGATCATTGCCGCTATTTCTGGAGCAAATCTGGATATTAGGATTCAGAATCGACACTCAGTACTTTGTGAAGCGGAAAATGTTGTAGTGGATGGCGTACTCAACTCCGCCTCCATCAGCACTGCTATGCATAAACGGTAAGTCACATTCTGTCTGATTTCACTCTATATTTCCGTTTTTAATTCTTTTAGTTAATTCAGTGTTAACCTCTAAGGAATATTTATATTTTATTGTCAGGTCAAATGTACTGCTGTCTCCGTTTAATGTGCATGCTCATGGAGACTGTCGTTGGAAGTCTTGGTTGGAGTATCCTATGATGACTGTTCGATTGATCTTAGATCCCGTTGCTTTTCATATCGGTCCGCAGAATATTCTATCTCTTCATCAGATATACCACGTTTTCCAACGTTATCTTAATGTAAGTCTCGTTCTATGACAATTTTTATAAAATCCTAGACGTAATTGAAAAGAATATTTTTTAATTTCTATTTGTTTTGTTGCAGACGGCGGATGTCATGGAGGAAGGAATGGTAGAAAAAAGAGAAGGAGGTCTAGAGCCAACGTCATCAAAAATGATTTATGATTCATACGAAGATGATCTTAGGGCTGGCACATTTAAATACGTCCGAGTGAACAGTTCAGCAGAGCTGCCCCAGGTCTATCAAATTGGATTCTGTGAAGCAGACCGAACAATGACATGGAGGTATCCTCAACACAGAGTCCTCACCTCCATAGAAGCATGTCCCGTTCCAATTGACAACGATTACCCTTCGTCATTAAAAAAGCGGAAGGTATGCTCTAAGAAATAGATTTTTAAAGCCAACTATCTACATGCATTACATTATTATAACACTTGCACTTAGTAGTATACAGGACTATACCTATACATTCATAGAGAGAGAGAGGAACGGTATTGGTGTTTGCCATACTATGGTCTAGTGTATTACTGTCCCTACGGTATTGACCCTTTGCAGAACATTTCTTTAATTCTAATTGAATGAAAGGGAACGTTCAGGGTTGAAGGGTCAATTTGGTGCAAATAAACAAAGTCAACTTTTGACTCGGTCTTCACTATTGCTCTGTAATCACTGCAACATGGACGTGTCACATTCTGTTTTTAGCTTATGATTCCCGTTTTTTTTAATGAGTTGTTGTATTTGTCTTTCAGTTAGACTGCACCGTTGAGTACTGGGACGATGCAATGGGAGAATTTCTATTCTACGGCAGCTTTTCCCTATCGGAACTGGAAGGGACGAGTGTAGGAAGTCCATCTAAAGACAAACTTCATTCTTACATCTCAACTATTTGGAGAATCAAAATCGAAACAACTTTAGAAGAGTGAGTCAATGAATTAATCAATAACTTAATTGATCTGTGCAACTTTTATTTATTAATAGGGCAGACAGTAAGCACCTTGTGAGGCCGGAAATTCTAGCTGCTTGTCTCAAAGTTAATTCTATTCACGACTCTTCACTTGTTCCCAAGTTCAAGATTTTCCTTCAAGTCCCACGGGTTTCTATCAACTTCGTCAACAACTTCTATTTTGGTGGAAGAGGTACAGACTCAATTTATTTTAAGCCTAGATTTTAGATTAATTTACCATAAGCTGAAAATCTAGCACTTACTGCTATTGCAGTTATTCTATGACCCACTTCTCACCAGTTATGGATCACTTTGTCCCCGACATTTTTTTTCTCGATTCTGACCCCATATGGGCTGTGAAAATAATTGTTTTTTTTTGCTGGAGCCATTTTTCGAAAAATAATAGGCCTCCTGTAAAAAAAATCAGCTCATTTAATCGAAAAATCAGCCGAAAAATTTGAAAGTTTATTTTTATTTTTGAGATCTTCAATCATTATTATCAAAGTAATAGCATGGAAAAAATAAATTATCTTAAAGAAGATTTTCAAAAACAAATTCAACAAGATTGGGCTAACAGAGAATACATTGAATATAATTTTAGAATATTTTAGCTAAAAAACTGAAAATTCAATTTTTTCGGTTTTTCGGACTAACTCGAAAAATCCCTCAAGATATTGATGCGGAAAACCTCTAGAAAATTTTTCATCCAAATCGGCTTGTAAAGAACACCAAAAAGTGGTAAAATGATGCTTAAAAAATTCAGCGTTTTAGAAAAAAAAATTTCACAGACATTGTTTTTTAGCATGCAGGATTGATTGGTACATTGGGTCAGAATCGGGAAAAAATCGGTGACAAAGGGATTAATCCATAAGTTAAAGTTGGTCCTCGGTCCTAACCTAACCTAATGTATTACATATTAATTTTGTAGGTTCAAACTTAGTGGTGAGCCACTTCTCTAACGACTCTTTGACGCACTTCGACCAGCAATTTGCATCCATAAATCTTGAGATGACTTCCCTTCTTATGTCCGTATGGCAGCGGCACTGCACAGTGAATTACAGCTCTTATGTAAACTTTGATGTGTTGGACTACGAGTACTTAACACTCATAAGGGTTCTGGAACCCGTTCATCTCAAATTGAGGATCTCACTCTACGAAATCGAAGCCTCTAGTGACACGAACTCCGAGGTAGATGTAATTTCAAAAAATCTCTCGATAAGGCTCGGAGCCTCGGTGCTTCATACTTTGTTTGCCTCGTTGGAATCTTGGAGTCAAGTTCTAAGAGGGTGGACGGGGAGTCAGCTGCAGCTGAATAGTCTCAAGAGTTTACCAAGCGTAAATGTGAATCAGATATTGATATTCAACACCATTAGCAACCAAGTGAAGCTTCTTCAAAGTGGAGCGGATGAGCCGACGTTCATTCGAGGAGGAGATTGTGTGCCGTTCTACTGGCCAATACAGAAAGCGAAGCCGATTTGCAAGTTAGGAATGAAGGAGAAGGACTGGGCCTACACTTGCCAGTTTCACTTGAAGAAATCGGGATACTTGGTTAGAAATGTTCACAAGCGGCCAGTGTTCATAAATGTAGCTGGGATAGGTGGAACTCAAAAACTAGTAACAATCACAGGTTCCTTGCTTGTGGCGAACGCCCTGGATGAAAACATGGAGATAGCTACTCTTTTAAGGGACAAAAGCTCAGAAGTGAACTGGAGAGTCCCAAGTCGACGTCAAGGCCCTTCGCAAATGATCAGTCTTGAAGAGACAGAGCATATTCGATTTAGAATTCAAACGGAGGGTAAATCCAATCCGTGGAGCAGCGTTGTCACTCCAGCTGATTTGAAAAGCTCCAAAAGTCGCTCTGTCTGTGTTCCCTTGTTCGAAGAAAGGAATGGGGCCTTGGCCACCTTCTCTATTTGGTGCTCTTTAGTAGAAGAAACGATTGTAGAAACAACGCGTTGCCTGATAGTTCTTAGCCCCTTTTACCGAGTCCGATCATTCCTCCCGTCCCCAACTTTAGTTCACATCTCCACGGCTAAGCAAGGGAACAAAGAAAACTACACGTTGGAGGGCCGTGGTGTCCAGCTCCAAATTGATTTTACAGGAAGTCATGAAGTAACGAATCATCTAACATTTCAGTCCAATCCTCTGGGCTCTGCATCAACGCCGTCCATTCCATTGCTCCCTGATGGCCCTACTTTAGAAATGCACCACGTCCAACGATCGATCGATGAGATTTTGTCCGCAATCATTGAAAAGCCATACAACAATATCCAAACTAAGCCGGAAGAGATTTGGCCATTTATTTCAGAGCCAATATCGAAAGAGGAAGAGTGGATTACCTGCTATCAACCTGAAACTGACTTGGAAGTTGAGTTTGCTCCTTGGATTCAAGGGCTTCCTACAGTTTTGCTTGACGTTCGACCTTGGGCTCTTATCGTAAACCTTTGCGGGACGGACCTGCTCTTCTCTTTGAATGAAGAAGATCAGTTGGAAGACGGTTGGATTCACCACAGAATCCCAAATAAATCCGTATTTTCTCCATCTCGAATATCTTTGCAAAAGGGGAGATTCAAGCTGGGACTTGATCTCAATGGAATTCAAGTAAGGACAACCAGTTTGCGGTTTTCAGAAGATCTTTACAGAACTGATGTTCATCATGGAAATGTGGATAATCTTATTCCCATCGATTCTTTCAGTCGGATCGATCTTCCAACCGGATCCGAGATTGGCCACCTTACTCTGGAGACTAGGTTCAGAAAGAAAGTTCTTGTAATGACAGTGAAGCCTACATTCTCGATTGCAAACAAAACTGGACAAGATCTCTTCCTCCACAGTTTGTCCATTTCGTCCAGTAAAGTTAAAAATCAAGGGAAGTGGAATTGGGACGAGGACATGCTGACAGAGTGTACTTCCCTTAAACCACTTGCTGAAGACAGCCTGATGAGCTACCCTCTCCTCTCCTTCAACACCAAACACGACGATTACTGTCCACACCAAAAAAATGTCAAGCATCTTGCAATCAGTTGTGGAGGCCCTTGGTGGTTCGTCCAACTCATCGACTTTGCTGTCGTATTCAACAACATGAATTCTAGTCAAGGAGTACCTGCAGCCGCCTTTTCTGTTACCATACCCCTCAAAGGTTTAGAAAATAAGCTCTTGAAATGGAAATCAACGAAGGAGGAGGAGCTGGAGTCAGTAACGGTGCCGATTATAGTTAGCTGGACGTCCAAGAATGGCCTCGTCTGGATCTCATTGTCCTTGGACCCCTTTCCACAAGTTGTGTTGAATAACCAAACCTCGGTGCCCTTTGTATATGTTCAGTCAGGAGGGCCTGAGAGGATTCCTTTTCAGGAGACAGAGTACTTTGAGCAATATCTAGTCCTTCCCCCGTATTCTAAATCCCATTACTCTTTTGCTCAGAAATACTCGGAATTTCCCAAGCTGGCCGCCCAGAAAAAGAACCTCCCCTTCCTGCTGCTCACCAAGTTACCCAAAGAACTTGAGAACTTAACATGCAGATTAGACAATTTCTCTCACGACGATTCATCGAAAGGACAAGAATCCAAGAAGATAGAGCGAGGAACTTTACTAATCTCCGGAGCTGGACTGAATTGGTCAAAGGAGGTAAATCTGGACGGAGAAGCCTGTCAGTATTTAAGTGTCGGGGAATTTGTGGACGCAAAAATCACAGTAGAGAAGCAAGGGTTCACTTACTACGTGTATTTGGAGAACATGTCCAGTGTAGAAGTTTCCGCAAAGGATGTTCGACGGCGAATCGTGAATGAGGGATATGGAACTAAAATCCCCCTGGTGGAATCCCCAATCCCCCTCCTTGCCAAGAGTTCCTCCTCGCTCTCCGTCATCCCCAGCAGCGGGTCTTCAAGCGAGCTGGACGTCTCTCTTAAGCCGTGGAGGAAACCTGAGGAATATGAACACCCCAGACACTCAGTGACAAAGATGGAAGAGTCGAAGAAAAATTCGAAACCCTTTTGGATATTTCGATGCTACCTGCCCAGCCTTTCTTTCGTGGTTACGGAGGACCTGCTCTCATCGACGAAACGACGGGAGTTGATAAGCCTCTGTGTAGAAGACTTTTTCCTTGAGCAAATTCCAGAGCCTGAGAATCGAGAAGTGCGGGCATTTGGGGCAAAGAGTCCATCACAAAAGTGGGTAACAAGAGGACGCATCGGAGACATCCAATTAGACAGTCCAGGTTTCCCCTTTGAGCGAACCTGCGACTTCCCGGTCATCCTGAAGCAGGAACAAGAATACAAAAGGCTCCCTCACAGACCTGGGTCGAATGAGGTGCATGATTTTGGATCCCGCTTGGATTCATCAAACGATGCCATGATATCCTTCACCCTTAATTACAGTGAAAGGTCAGAAGGCCTAAAGGGAGTGGATACCGTCCATCTCATCTCTCGCCCCTTCTGTCTCAACATTGAAGATCGTCTTGTGGACTTTGTCTTCTCGTCTCTGCAAGAAACTTACAAAGTGATTCAAATTCGCCTCCCTCTTCTCCAAGCTAATCTGTCCACGCAACATTCAAAAGAGGAAGACGATGTGTTTGATGACGCGTTGGAAGAATTTCTTGTACCGGACTCCATCTTGTCAGAGTCAGAGAGGAAGGAGAGTGAATCCGCCAAGTGTGGGAATAAACGAAGATTGGGGCCAGTAGGACGGGAGGTTGAGAACTACATTGTGACAGATGTGAGCGGAAGTGGTAGAAATTTGTCCGCAGAACCGGTTGACCTCATCTCGATTCCAGTAGAAGTCTTCGACATGCTCAACAACTTTTCCCATCCCATTCGCATGGAGAGAGTTTGGATTGACCCTGTGGAGATCTGCCTCACGCTCCGAATGGCTCGACTAGTCTACTTAGCCGTGGACCATTCTCGTCTCAAGATCCCTCAGTTTGAAGCCGTGTCTATTCTGAGCACAAGCTACACGGTGGGTCAAACCTTGGCCGCGCATTATAGCACCGGGGCCATTTTCCAGATCGGCAATCCGATGCGCTTGATCGGCTCTTTGGAACTGCTGGGCAGTCCAGGAAGCTTGGCCGAAAGCGTTGGGACGGGACTCAAGGATTTCGTCCTCTACCCTTATCAAGGAATGTTTCAAGGTCCGACGGGGTTCCTTGGTGGACTTGGCAATGGCGTTACCTCTCTTGTGAAAAGCATCACGTCAGGTAATTGATTCATTTCATTCTTCTTCAAATTAATGCCAAAGGTCAAAGCTCTCTTGGCAATTATGAGGAAGGGTTCAACTTTGACGTGTGGGCTTTTTCTTGAAATCATATTGGTTGGTTGGATGTGTTAATTTGTAGTTGGAAAGTTGGTGAGGGGGTCTTGTTGTGGTGGAGTTGGATATGAGAACGTTTAGTGATGAAAAGTGGTGTAATAATAATAGTTGAGTAAAGTTTCTGTTGTGTCTCAGTGTCTCTGAATATTGAACGGAGACTCGTCCTTGTCTATCTCGTCCACTCAAATTCAATTACGTCGCCTCTTCTCTCTCTGTGTCTTCCACCACTTGAAAGGCCCTCAACAAAGCCCCTCAAAGGCCATCAAAGAGTAGAGATTGAAAAATTCTTCTTATTAATCCCAAGAGGAATAATATTTTATTACACATTCTCATGTTTATTGGGTGGAAAGTACTGGAAAGTCATGATTTTGTCAATCTACCTTTTCCTTCATCCATCCTCTCTTTGTCCTTGCACCATTTTAAGACTATATCAAACCCTAATTAATTCCATGAAAAGTATGCCAAAAGAGAGCCAGCTCTTTGATCCTGCTTTTTTTTTAGTGGTGGAGTAAGAATTTTTTCCCCCTTCTTCTAGGAACCCTGACGTCCGTTACTAACTGGGCGTGGAGCGTATCGCGAAATATCGACAAGCTCACGCTGGATGAAGAAGAGCAGATCCTCACCGAGGCTGCTCGAAGAGTTCAGCTGGATGGGTTCACGGAGGGATTTATTGAAGGGGTCACTGGATTCGGAATTCGTCTTTTAGGTAACACTAGTCCCTCCAGCTAGTCCCTCATCAATAGTTATTGACAACTGGGAATGTTTTATATGCAGGTGCTGTGGGAGGGATAGCCCATCATCCTATACAAAATGTCATCCAGCACGGCCTCTCCCCGTCCACTGTTATAAGCGGAGTGGGGAAAGGGGTCATTGGAGTGGTGACCCGACCTATCGGAGGAATCGTCCAGTTGGTCGCCATGACTGGTGAGGGTGTTCTAAGGGGGGCTGGCTGGACTCCTCAACTCAAGGTAACCGCAGCCATGCTCTGATTTTAATGCCTGGGGTCAAATTAGCCACTCCCCCTTTATAGGTCTCCTTTCCCTTCCATGTTCACAAGCTCCTCCCCTCCCCAATCTTGCTGATGGTCAAATTGAGGAGCTCAATTAACCCTGAGGGGGTCAATTGATAATTAGTACTATTAGTAGTCTCGGGAGAGGGTATGAAAGTAGGACGCTGTAGTGTGGAGATTAGTGTGGGGGTGGGGTGCTCTGCTCGCTGGTGTTCAGGTCTAGTAGTGAGGCTGGGTTAAGATTGTGCGGGGCTAAATTAATTTGTTGTCCAAGGTAGGTCCGTCTGCCTAATAATAAGGGGTAAATTGAATTGCCTTTCCGTTCGAGCAATTCGATTATGAGTTGTGTGTGGAATATAGAGGAGGAAGGATTGAGATAGCCGGGAGTCCATTAGGTCCCAATTTGATTATGAAGATGAGACTCATCACATTTGGCACTTTCTCCATTACATTGTGCAGAGGGGAACTTGACAAGGACAATAATTACCTTTCCAAACTACTCAGCCCAAATACTTTCAAAAGAACATTCAGTCAAAATCAATTACCAACATTTACTCAATCTCAAAATCCACTACCTCCTTCACTACCCATCCCGCACCCCAAATAAAACCCACTCCACTCTTAAGCATGGACAAAAAGGGGTCCTTCGTCCTACTTTTTGACACCCAAATCCCTCCATACGTGTTGGGAATGTTGGGATGTATTGTTCTGCTTGAAATATGATTCAAAAGGGGTTTTTCTCTAAATCCCCCAAGTGTCTATGTTATTGATAGTATTGATGGGTGTAAAGTGAGTTCTGGTGATCCATAGTTGGTTTCGTTATCTAATTGGATGATTTTTTATGTTTATTTTTGAACGATTTAGATGAAGGGGGAATGCTTGGTGGACGAAGTGTGCAAAAGCGCTAGTTCCGTCTTAAAATACGAGATGAAGATGGAGGAGAACACTCCTTCTGTCCACCTCCTTGTACACGCTGTTCAACTCGACCCCAACGCCCTTCTCAAGCCCGTCTCTCTCATCATCTCCACCCAAGTAATTAGTCAACTTCATTTATTCTTTGCTTGTTGTCTTTATTTATTCTTTGTTGTCTCTGTTGTAGAACGTGTACTTGATTGATGTGTCCGAAGACCTCCTCGTTTCTCATTTCCCCTTGAGCCTTGCAACCGTCGAGCGGAATGAGGACAAGAATATCATCTCTCTCAGAATTGCCCCGCCCAAAAAGAAGGTTCGGAAATCACTAAAAGCTAAGGCTGAATCATTTGTGCATCTTTTGTGTATGGAATAATATTTGAACTTTTCAATAGGATGACGTGTCCTTTATGAAGGAGAGGATCATGGAATTCGTCCGAGGTAACGCCTCATCAGTGCCTTGTGACCCAATTGACACTGTCTCCCGTGCCCCATCCTCTCCATTATTGGTTGACCTTGGGGGACACTCTGGCTTCTCCTCGGTACGACGAGAAGAGAATATGCGGTCAGGATTGAGTCCGCAGCCCCTTTCTAGTTCCAGTACTACAATGTTTACGGCCATTTCTGGATCGGCCAGGTCTTTGGCCTCCAGCTCCACGTCCCTTTACCCGCTCTATGCCCATCCCTTTGAGAGCAACTCTAGTGTAAGTCAAGACTCGGCCATCATTGGAGACTTTATTGTTAGTCCACATGATAAGTCGCAGTTTGAAAATCTCCTGGCTTGGGTCAAGATGAACCAGGACGACAAGTATTTTAAAGTTTGAGATGCTCTGGACTCTTGTGGACAAGTCTGGGATGATTTCAATGAGCAGAATATAATATTTATTTTTAAATACCGATCATATCCTTCTCTGTCTAGTGAAAGATGTATTAATAAAGTCAACAAGTTATATTTATTTACTCAATCAATGTGTTTTCCCAAAGGCTGCTTTGACATTTCACCCTTTTGAGTTGGGATGTAGTTGATAGTGTGCCGACTGTTATCCAAGATGATAGATGGATGCTCCTCAATATAATTAGAATGAAGTTTGAAATGATGGAAATGATTGGAAGATTTAATTTAAAGAGAGAGGCAATGTTTTATTCTCCTCATTACACAAAGATAGTGATTATTAATCTCTTATTTGGCTATCCACTACATCTTGAAGATCCCTTTTATT
The DNA here is from genome assembly GCA_034694785.1 of Agrenia bidenticulata. Taxonomy (NCBI): domain Eukaryota; kingdom Metazoa; phylum Arthropoda; class Collembola; order Entomobryomorpha; family Isotomidae; genus Agrenia; species Agrenia bidenticulata. Next base: position 19,095 of record JAQFYM010000165.1, on the reverse strand, counting down.
TATGGGACTCGGACTGCTTCACAACAATTAAGACACAAGGAGAGGAGCCCTTCGACAGAGGTTGACACTAGAATTATATGGGAAGACTGCAGGGGCTGGTGGGCATATCACATGAACATCTACACCTAATACATCACAAAGGGCTATCTCTTCACGTACTATTCAAAGTACACTCAACTCAGCTCTCCCACCTTCTACTTACTCCGGCCCTTTAACGGCCCTACCAGGTTCCCTAGAAAACTCAAACCTACACTTTCCTCTGAGGCTAATCCACGTGAAAACAACACTACACTTCCTACCATCGAGTCTCAAAGAAGGGGCTACACACATGGCAGCCAAGGGCTGGAATTGGGACCGCTACCTAATTTCTGGGGCTACTCGAGGGCTAGAATGAGTAAGTTCATAGCTGGCTATCTCAATCTATACGTGCTAGATATTATAATTGAGTGCTAATCTAGAGATGAGTTGAGAGGCGGGTGTTTGTGGTAAGTCTAGACGGGTAGCTCGGGGTTAGACGTGCAAGTAGTGGATAGAGTTGGGTCCTATAAGGTTCTGGTACATTTAGTGTGTGGACATTTGACGGTTGAGGGTGAATACAGGGCTATGGGTGATAAGTTTTGAGGGCTCAGGTTGGTCGCACTTAGGGGCACCCGGAGGTGGTTGACTCCACAGTGTTATTTCTATTAAGAAAGCCTTTGCTGTGGGACAATCCAAGGAGTGAAGAGGCCACGTTTGATTGACCCGAGTCTGTGCTTGACCTCACCCCTCGAAAAACTGTCGTCTGCAGCGTTCGCTTCCACTTGTCTTGAGTTGTCTTCAATTTGAGTAGCCACGTGTTCTGTGTACACAAAGGGGAAAACAATTCTTTATAAACACCATCGACTATTCCGAGAGATGAGACTTAAGTAAAATCAACAAAGAAAAGACACACCCCTGGCAAAATTGAGGGGGGAATTAAATAGCCCAGTGTATTTAAAACACACTCCTCTTGGCTCGTACAAAAACACTTGGAAATTACATTCCCCGTCATTTCCACCTTTTGGTCCCTTTCTTTTTGGAAGTAGTAAAAATTTGATGGGGCAACTGGAATAAGAAAGCTGAGCCACCCGGACCAAAAAGATCCAAAGATATTCAGAATCCCTTTATGAATCGTATGAGAGAAGATGTGAGTGGATAGGATTTAAGCCCATTGACCCGATTATTATATTCTTTTGTGGATATTTATTTTTCTAATCCTATTGATGATGTTAGATTTGTTGTAGTTGTGGTAGTAATGAGGGACCTAAGCTCCAGCTCATCATTTGCAGACATGAGAGTTGGTGGAAAGGAAATAGCCATGTGTACTTGCAAGGATCATTGTGTAGCCCCCAAGATAAGAAGAATGAGGAAGATGGGAGACTATCCATTCCGATATCATTGTTTGGCAGGGATAGAAAGGGCTTACGGGTATGCCAAAGCTCTGGAGAAGAACTCTACCAGCTTTCTTTCCCTCATTTGTGTGGGAGAGAGACTTTTGACTTTCAAAGAATATTTTCTACCTCCTCCTCTCCAAGGATCCTCTTCAAAACGCAAGAGATGGGCAAAAATTTGAATACCCGGTTCCGGGTAAAATAAAAAACCGAGCTAGTACACACATCTACATACACACATTTGAAACTTGACTAGAGATCCAATAAGATCCGATACACAATAGGGTCAACCCCTGGGGCCACCGATTCATCCATGTTCCCACTATTAGATCATCAATTGGCCTTAACTCGCAAGTGGAAAATGCGGCGGAGATGGGAGTGGGATTTTTTTAAAGAGATCGCTACTCCATACTTCTCCCTGCTTATCTTCGTTACATCTCCGGTTCACATAGGAGGATGTCACCTGAGAGGTTAATTTCAGTTTTATTAAAATGCCAACAAGACCTGTCGTCTCCCTGGCTACCTACACGGCCTACACCTGTCCTAACTCATCGACACAGCCGAGATAAAGACAGAGAGCGGTAATCCCATAAGCCCTAGCGAACGTGCCCCGAATTTAAATGATTCTTTCTAAAAACAAAAGCCAAGCCCCTCTTTTGAAAGTCATGAGTGAAAACATGGATTTGCCCCATTATTTGTATTATCAAGAGATTCAACTATTGCATATGAATATTCGGAGATGAAATTGGATCGGAGATTTACTTCCCCAAACAACTTCGCCGCATCTAAGGAAGGTGGGCTCAAAGTATATAGGTGGAAAAAGAGGGCCAACTACCCGGTGGGGTGTGGTTACCAAAAAAGAGAGAAACAGCCTACGGCATCAGACGAATTCCGTGTAATTAAGGTAAGGGATATTGTGGGGGGAGGGGGGCTTTGTATTTGAATAGTTAAAATAATATTGTACAGCTCGTGTGTGTGTGTGGTTTTATTTACCCCCAGCGTCGTATTCGACCTGTCTATCAATAATAATACACTCTGCCTTTTCTTTTCTCCCTTTTTTCATACTTTTTATTAGTGTGTGCAGACGGTGACTTTGTACTGGAAATATTTCCTTCTATATCTATGTACATATACATACATATACATATATATACATATATATATATACATATACATACATATACATATGTACATGTATGTATGTACATGGTACAAGTGTCACTTGAAATAAATCGATACTATCCCCACCGCTTTATCTTCCGTGGCTACTTTTTTTCATCTTTTTTTTCAACTAGGCCGCAGAGGATGAGACCTACCTACCTCCACCTTTCTACTCTATTTCACGAAATAAACCCCGGGGCCCTTTATTATTTCAAAACCCGAGGAAATCCAGGGGCGTGTACACAAGAGAGGGGCGTTTTCATGCAGAGGTCCGAGGGAGTCTTGCCCCCTTGTGAAATGAGCTGTGGAGGGGCTTTGAAGGGGCTTGAGTGCAGGGGGCTTATCGGGAGATCTCTCTCTCTCTACCTCTCCCTTATTTAGTATAGGAGGTTAAGGGCAAGAAAGTGGACCTGTCCTCGGATTAGTTCATCATTAGTTTGGTGTGTTGACAACCGTGCGTTGTTGACTAAATTTGAGAGGAGTGGACTGGAATGCTGGAGAGCCGCGTCCCTCTCAACTCTCTCAACCTCTTTGAAGAAGGGGATCTCTCAATTAACTGAAAACATCTTAATTGGAGGTCTCATCAGTAGAAGTGACCAAGGGAGCTCACTATTTCCTGACCTCAATCTCTCCACCCGGACAATTCGGGCAATTCGGACAATTTGGACAATTCGGAGGATGTGAGATTATACAAATAAATGGAGAGAGATAGATGAGGCTCAATTCAACCATCTTTTCAAATACTTATACTCCCTTCCTTGACCATCATTTTCAGTCATCAAGGGGACTTTTGAAATCACTTGCTTTCTTTTCAAAAAAGTGTCTATTGATGTCGAGAACGATTCCATCAATTCCTTTCTCCCCCAACTGGCTTTGAAAGAAGGAGAGAAAGGAGCGAGTGAGGTCGTCGGGAGAGACGGGTATTTATTTTTCTATCACATTCCCCCACACTTGTTGACCGAAATGAGATTCTCACTTTCCCCCCTGCAGTCCCAAAGGCCCTCTGAGCAGAGAGGAGAGAGCAGTTAAAAGCTCATCACTTCCGCATGAGGGGAAAAAAGGGTGTCAAGTTGTATGTGATAATAAATACCTTGATTTGCTCCGCCGGGGCTTGGAACGTGTGAACAGCAATGATCTGCTGAAATCGGTTCAGAGACACGAGCACGAAGGCAAAGTCGAGCTTAGTGGAGCAAGTCTCCCCCTCCCCCATGTCATGGATGAAGAAGCGGTCGAGGGAGATGGGTTGTCGGTAGACGATGTACCGGTGGTTCGTCTCACCCCCAGAGCCACTCCCACTCTTACCACAAGCGCTCTGCCAGTTCTCCGTCAGCGACGATTTCTAAGAGACACATTCCAAAGTCAACTGGAGGGAACGGGGCCTTAAGAACTAGAAAGTACCTTCTTGCTGAGTCCCTTCTTGCGTCGGGTGATGAGGAGCATGTCATCGAAGAGGATGACGTAGCACTCGGAGGGTTTCCCGGTGTCCCACAACTGAAGGAGACCCTCATTGATGATTTGCCGACGGGGAGAGACGACGATGGAGTCACAGGGCTGTCTGGCCAAGGCCACTCTCAAAAAGTCGGGAACCCACGTCTGAAAGATGCAGAGAATATCTGAGAATGGTAATGATAATAATTTAAAGAAATCTTCTCCTGTCCACACTCTTGTCATGTCCAGACAGCTCCAGGGGTATTGGGCCGAGGGGGGGGGAGAAAGTTAGGAAAGGGGAGGAGAGAGGTAATTCAAAGAAAACATGATTGTGTGGACATTGTGGTGACAGTGTGTGATTGTATGGAGATTCCCTGGAGATTCTCTCTCCCTTCCTCCGGCTCACATGGACGAAAGGTCAAAGGGCTCACTCACCTTCGGCTCCATCTCCAAAATCGATGGCCACACTATGTTTCTTTGAATCTCCAAAAGTCTCTCAAAGTTCTTGAGCCACCGCATCTTGTCGTCCAACTCACCTGGATCGTCACGAAAACATCATCAAGAACCCTTGAGAACACACTGTCAATAATACTGACACTCACGGATCGAATTCTCCTGGATCTCCAAGATCTGGGAAATCAGCTCCTTCTCCTGGGGCTCATTCGTCCGGCTCTGAATGTCTTTTAGGATCAGCGGGACCTTCATCAAGTGCTGAACCGGGGAGACCAACAGGTCCGTCAACTGGAGCTTCTTACACCGAGGGTCCTTCATGCACAGCTGTTCCCCATCAATCAGAGAGAGAGAGAGAGAGTGAAAATCTCCTGTGCCAAAGAAGAAAGGGACAAGTGGGATTACCTTTTCAAAGTCGCCGAACTCGACGTGTCGCCGGAGGGTCTCCAAGTAGTTGAGGGCGTTGATATAGTTGAGAGCGTATCGATGGTAAGCCTGGGAGACGATGCGAGCCTTGCTGCTCTGCAAGTACAAGGGCAATTAGTAGTGGAGAGGCTAGAGATGGGAAGGGGGGACTTACGGGTTCAAAGAGCTTGGCCAGGACTTGAGTGGTGGCAAGTTCCCCGGCAGTGTCCGTCTGGGTCAGAAGGTGATGGATGAACTCCTTGCAGAACGCGTAGGTCACCGCACACAGTTCGTCCAAGTTCCCAAACAGCAACTCGGGCTCCGCGTACATGGCAAAGCCCTCGACTTGAATCCCCTTCATCGGCTCCATGAATACCTAACACAAAGGAAGCAAGTGAGTTGAAGTGAGAGACCAAAGCCCCCCGGCACACACACTATCAAACAAAGCGTCACTCCATTACAACAGATCGTTCATCATCTAATGATTTTAGCCTTGAACTTGGACCTTACTCAACTTGCTGACTCCATGGAGGAGCCACTAAGAAAGCAGCTATCCTCTCCCCATACCCTTAACCGGGCCTTAACGTCCCTTTGAGTAAAAAGCCTTTGTGAGTTCAACTCACTGGGTTGAAGGGTGTTGGAAAGTTGGGAGTGAAAGTTGTAAGCTTGCTTAACTTTTTGAGTCTGGGTGAAGTTTTTGGTTGAACTGTCTTTAAAATAGTTGTGAATTGTAATGTGTTTGAAAGTAGAGGAGATTAAATGGAGATGGGTTTAGAAGGGGCTTATTTGGTTGAGGGAGAAAACAAAGGATGAATTGGTTATTATGTATGGAAGTGATGTGTGAATTTAAATTCAGACTGTACAGGGATTCTTGAGCAATGGTTAATCTTAAATCTCACAGGGTTGAATATATTTATAAGTCCCATGTTGTTGAGCCCGTTTTGGGCTCCATGTTTCTCTACCCTCTCTCCCTGAGTCTCTCTCCCAAATAGCTCATTCATCACAATTACCAGAGGATAATTCCTTTTGAAATTTAGTTGTGAGAATAATGTTGATAATCTCCTTTTCGGAGAGAGGGACATGATGGCTTCCAAACTCAGATTATAAGATTATCAAAATATTTACTCCCCAAGCTTCTCTCTATAGTCCAAATCCAGCATCGTCAGGACAAGACCTCTTTTATACATTTTTAATGACCACTTTATATTCTCCATTAGTCACATCTTCCCAACTTTACCAACCACCTTCCAGCATCATAGATTCAAAACATTCGCATCCACACACGCTACGTGGACACCTTCTCCGTGGACATATTCTGACCACCTCTTCATCTAGACCAGACAGACAGACAGACAGAGTTGAAAACTCACGTTTTTCAGCACCATGAGATGATCGTAGAGGAAGGAGCATTCACTCTGAAATAAATCCCAGAGGGCCTCCTTCTGTCGCATCCGCTGCCTCGTGTCCGCCGACTCCTCTCCATCCACACTCTCCTTGGAGGTGAGGGGAGGAGGGGGGCACTCACCTTCGCCCTTGACCTTCTCCTCCACCTGAGTCTCTACCTCCTTCCCTTCCACCAGCTTTTCGCTCATCATGAAGCCCTGGTTGCCCCGAAAGAGGGCGGGGGTGATCCGCCGCTCCAGACAGCGATCGCTCATCGTTCTCATTAGCCCCATCCGCTTCCTCACCAGGGGCTTCGAGGGAGCGGCGATCTTTGTCGGCGAGGGGGGAATCGGCTTCTCCACTGGAATTGGAGGGGCGGGAGTGGGGATAAGTGGCGCCTCGGGCCCCTCTGCTTTCCCCTTGAAATCGTTGACGGAAGAGGAGGTGCTGGGCCCTGAGCTACTGCCAGATGAGATCACGCTCCCCGACTTTTTCGTCTTCTGGTTGGCCACGTGAGCCACAAAGTCTGACCAGACCATCCCTTTGAATCGGGAGAGCTTGGGGTCACTAAAATCACAGGGCTGTATAAGACTCATGATTTCACCCAGTGTGCCCGAGTGTCCCCCTTTGGATCTGCCCCCCCTCTCGAACTGAAATAGAAATGATCCGTCAGTGCCTGTTGGTGTCAGAGTTAATGGGCCCCACAGTCTCCACTCCGAAGAGTTGGAAGGAAGACGGCGTGTGGCTGCGAAAGTGGAATAAATGGTGAACAGAGAAAGGAGACTTAAGGTTCCCTCAACAATGAAACAAGGATAAGTGATAGTCCTTGTTTACTATGAATTGTTAATCGCATCTCCTCTCACATCCAGAGAAATCAGTTGGCCCAACGGGGTCTACTAGGTAAATTCAATCCATTTCACCCGTCTCATTTTGACATGATGATGCATGAGTTGGATCAAGGAGTTGGGCTTTATATTTTACATGAAGAGAAAGAACAAGTCGAGAGCTTTCCTACACATAACATAAGACACTTTAGAAACCTTCTTACCAATTTGAGAAGCGACCACGTGGCTTTCCCCTTCCGTCCATGAGAATTATCTAGACAAAAAATCACAATTACTACACACACATCCACTTTCAAACGGGGTGACACACAACACTAAAAGTCAAAACTCTTTACCCTCTTTCCATTTAAAATTAATTATTTATGACAACCTCCCTTTTTCCCCATGTACATAAACGCCCAGTCAAAGGGGTGGGGCACTTTGTACACAACTCAAACTAATTAAACCGGGTCCTTAAAAAATTTAGTTGCGCCACATATTTAAATTTTTTCCCCTTCCTTGGAATTCGCGACAAAAAAACAATTTTCAAAACAATCAACTTTTGCATATGAATTTCCCATTATTATTTCTTTGAATATTATATTCAACTGACCCAAACGCTCCACTTAAACTCAGAAGATATTTGACCTTCTAAGAAGCCCCCCTGAACCCTCATTTAGAACTATGTACTCCAGTTTATGTATTTATACATCGATTAGACTTTTGACACCTACATTACTACCTAAACCCGATTTTGGCTGGTCAAATTCTCTTTCAGCGATAGAAAATCATCAAGCTGTACCTGACCAGTTTTTTAAAAACAATATATGAGCAAGCCCATTGTCAGTTTAATTAATTAGATCATTATTTGAAGTCCATCCAGTAGCTGAAAATGTCCCGATCGGACAGAACATTTTTTGCAATTTTTTCCTGTGGTACGATTAAATGCATATAAATCATTTAATTATGTGGCAAAATTAAATACAAATACTGTGACCAGTCAAACGGTCCAGTCAAACGGATGGATAGAATTGGAGATGGAATTGTTGGGCCCTCGTTGATATTTCATAATCCCTTTTTCCTCAACTCAGTTTGAAATAATAAACAGATCTAAAGGGATTAGCCAAATCCTATTATTTGCACTACTGCCCTCGTGTTATTTCATTAGTTAGTCCAGGGGTCACAGACTCGCTCCAAATCCCCAATCCCTTGACTCAAGGGTCTCCAAGGTCAGAGCTAAATCTCATTCAAATTCAATACCCCGACTATCACTAAACAGTCCACTTGAATCTTCCCAGAGATTTTCGACTAAGCGCGTTACCTTCACGTAGGGGACGCAAAGGTCAGAGGGGCTGTCATTTAAATTCTCTGGTAATACGGACTAATTTTCATGAAATTCCCCCTCCAAGTACCCAAGCGAATGGCAACTAAAGTATGAAATCGTGCCCCCTCTGCCTCCGTCTTTTTGCTAGATGGTCCCGGATTTAAAAACTCCAAAGCTTTTTCCACCAGCCCCTAACTCTCAAATTATCTCTCATCTTTAGAATATCTAAATATTTCAAGTCTCTCATCCGATTGTTGGGAGTTTGGGAGCTTATGCGGAGACAGGGCTCGGGATATTTCTCGGCTTATTTGCCAAGGTGTTCCAAGTATTAGAAAAGAGAGAAAGAAATCCCCGAAACTTTGTTGACCTGTTTGAGCGGAGGTGTCGGTAATTTTGGACTCCCTCCCAACTGTCCATGGATTCCTCGAGTGGAGACCGGGAGATGGTATCCCTTGGGGAACCTCTCTAATCCCACTTTTGAAAATCTTTTCTCTTGACACACGGGAAATGGAGTTTAAAGGGGAATGTTTCTAGATTTAGGGCTAATGAGGATAAGAGGTGGAGATAAGCACCCCCTCACACCTCCATACTCTTCAGCCCATACAACAATGTGGGGATAAATAGATAAAAGAACCTTACCCGTGTCAAAGATAGTCGGGATGGGAGAGGGGCTCTCGATCGGCGTCCCTGCAAAGTTGCCAAATAAAAAGGATGAGAATTATTATGGGCAGGGAATTGATTTGTGTACGCAATAAGCCCCGGCCCTTAAGTCCCTCCTAATGAGCTCTTCATTTAAATGGAGGAAGGGAGTAAAAAGCCTGGGGGGTTTACATTCCCATTAAATCAAGGTGAGTCGTTGTAGAGATGATAAAGCCATTCTCATTTCCTTTGATACTAAAAAAGAAAGGGATAATGATGATGTGCATGGAGGGTGTATTTGCGTAATATATTACAACCGCCCCTCTCTGCACAGACTCCTACACACTTCTCAAGTCCCCCTCTCTCTCTGATTTCCATGGATGGTCCCAGGAAATAAATTATCCCTCATGTCCCACCAACTCTACCCACTACGGCCCTTGGATTAAACTGGGATGGGCTATAACCCTTATTCAATCTATTCAGGGCTTCTCTCTCTCTCTTCTCTCTCTCCTCCACGGGAAGAGAGAGATGAAGATTGAGAGGACATAGATGTGTCTTTCAATTCTATTCAATTTCCTTAGTATGCACACAGACAGAGAACATGCCCTTATCGTCAAGGGCTACACCCATACCCTCCGTCACACATACTTCTCAAATCCATGTCTCCCTTGTATAAGAAATTATTGACATTATTTGAGAGGGCTTTGAGTTTTTATCACACAAATATTTCCCACAATCAAAAGGGAGTATGTGTTATTGTTTTCTCCACAACAAAGTCTATGATATCCTATAGCTTGTAAATGATCCTTGGGTCTATGCACCCACTTGAGGGTGATAATTATTCTAATTCAATTCCAAAGATTATTTCATCTCCGAATTTCGGAGTGAATGTATAGAAATACGGGGGATAAGGACTTGGTGTTGATTTCCTCTACTTTTTAGGGGGGGGGGGGTAGATGGGAGTGACAATGTTGACGTTGCTCAGCTATATTTTTGTATGGAAGAGATTAATTGAGCGGAGATTCATTGTGTGAGATTGCTTTGAGAATGTGCTGTGTTTGAAAACTAGGCCAACGGCGTAGTGCCCTTGAAGGGAGGTGAGTGAGGAAAACATTTCCCCTCCAACAATTCCGCATTCTATCAATTACCGGATAAATTATTCCATAAAGGATTTGAGAAGGGAATTAATTGGCAAGGAATTCAAAGTTGAGAGAGAGATATGAAATGTGGAGGGGGGGAAGCAGAGGTGGCAAAGACGGCCCCTTATATACCTTGTCCACCAAGATGAGAGAGTGGGACTGGTTAATTTAGATTTGAAGGAGATTGGATTTAGTCTCCATGTACATGGGATTTGTAAATATTGTGTAGAGAGAGGTGTATAGGGTAATGACGTACCGAGGAGACTCTTCCGCTGGCTCAGCACTTTTCCATACACGAGGAGATCACCCGGGCAGATTTGCATGGGGGGTATCACAACTATTGAACTCCGTCTCGTCCGGGGACTCGTCCAATTCTCATTGAACCGCCTGCACATTCAAAACAGTCACTGAGAAGCCCTTTGCCCTCAAAACGCCCCCTTGTACTCACCCATAACTCTTGATCTGGTCCGGGTCCGTCTCATAGTCGGGGTCAGGGATCAATTTAGGGGGGACGAGAGCGGGGCGTCGAGTGAGGGCGGAGGCAGGGATCGGCCCCACTAGCGTCTCCTCTTCCTCCTTGAGCCCCGAGACGCTGGGGATGGAGCCCCCTCTGCTCGGCGCCCCTGACGACCCGCAGGACCTCATGGACTGCGGACATGGGAGGGCGTGGTGGCTTCCTGGACTCAGTAGGTTCCCAGACATGCTGGGGGACAAGTCCAAGCTTCCAAACACTCCCTCTTGACCATTCTGGTGGGAGATAATGGGATTTATATTTGACATGATCATAAATGGGAGATAAATCATTTGCACAAAGGCTGGGAAAGTAAAACGTGATTCCAATCTCTCTTTCAAAAGGAGTCGTGACACACACCACAAGCTCTCAACCAACAAGGGGGGATTAGTGGACCCTTCCTATCGGGGGGAATTTAAACCCACCTCAGCCTGTAGATTGGGTGAGGGGAGATTGATGTAGGGACCGCATCCCGTCCGCGTACTTCCATCTCGGCTTCGCACCAATCCTGCCAATCACAACATTTCTCAACCCTTTGTCCCCTGAGAAAGAAAGGGGACGGAGGGGCACTTACCTCCACTGACGATTTGAAGTCTGGACTCATCGTGGATGGCAGTGGAGGCTTGTTCGCAGCAGAAATGACAGGGAGGGTCCGCGTCAGGGTAGTCCAGCTCGCTCACATGGGTCACGTTTACATCCCCACAACGAGCTGTGCGGATCTCACTCTCCCAAACTACACAAGATCATCACATCATCACATCCTTACCATCTCAATCTTTTCTTGAAGAGATGAAGAAAAAAAAGGGAGTCCCCAAAGGATGGCAATTAGGCCCCCCTCATCAGCCTAATGCACCACTTATCCTAAGTAAACATTTCTCATTTCCCCTCAAAAACATTACTCCATGGATCACCTATCAATGAATCTCATGAGACGGGTGGAGAATCTTCATACTCCACTTATTCCTACCGCATCATTTACATACAATCTATTACTCAACAATGGACACATATTCTATCCATTCTAAATTCAATTCAAATCCAACTCTAAAAACCCGTCCCAGCCCGCTCTGACCCCCAAAAAGATACCCCCCTCAATGGCAGAGAAAAGGGTCTGTTGACTCTATAATGAAATGCAGAGTGTAACCACATCCATTGAGAGAGTGTTATTATAGGAAGGGGGATTGTGTCCAGAGAGCGAGTATAAATCAGCACAAGTCTCATGTACTTGTCATGTCCCCTATTATTAGCAGTCTATCAAACTAAGAGCATTCATTCCCGTAATTAATCTCCCTTGCCACGGCTGCCACTAGGGCCACCAATACCCGGGGATAGTGAGGTGACCACAGAAAAGGTTCTTATGGATTCATAGGCCACTGCCCTGGTATGAGAGAAAGAAAGGAAAGATATGTTACCTTCAACAGAGGGGGGCGTAATCGTCGACGTGTCACCTTTGTCCCTCCGCGTGGCACGAATAACACCATCCAAACAGTTGGTCACTGGTTCTTTGCACTTTCCACACAATTTTCCTGTTCACCACAACTGCATAATTATAGAGGCCTGGCGGAGGTGATGCTCAAGTGACAGGACAGTTATGAAGAAGATGACAGGTGAAAGAGAAGTAAATGTCAAAGGGGAGGAGGAGGAGGATGGGGGGAAGCAGAAGCCGATAGAACATATTTGATACTCATATAATATATTATATTAAATAGGATGATAAGGGAGAGAGTGTGTGGTGTGTGTGTGTAAGGTAGTATAAATATAAAAAGCGGTACACGATGGAGCCCCTGCGGCTTTTGCGACAGACGAGAGAGAGAGAGGTATCCACAGAGGACATAGAGACCCACTGACCACAAGACGACATAACTTTCTTATCCGAGATAAGAGAGGAGAAATAAGAAAGAAAGTGTTGGCTCCAACCAACCTGGTCCAATATAAGTGAGACTCACGTGTGGTCTGAAGGACATTCTGAGTGGCATGTATGTACGTGTCGGAGGAGTCGGGGGCCGAGTTCGTCTGCTTCCTCGCAAAGAACTTCCGCCGCTTCTCCGCATTTCGGAGCACGAGGATCTGCTTGGACTCCAGGGGGGGCAGGGGCCCCTTCTCACACCCCTGAGGCTGCAGGTTGAGAACGAGGTTGGAAGGATTGGCTTTGAGGTGGGGCCGGTCCTTCCCCACGCAATTCTCGCACACCGTGTCCAACTTGGGGGGCTCATTACGCCTCTGCCGGGAACGCTTGGTCCCCCCGCCGCCCTCATCCTCCACCTTGCTGAGGGGGGACTTTGGGAGGGGATGGAAGGGCTCCCAAGGGGGTGTGGCCCATTGAGTCAAGTCACCCCAGTCGAAGGACTTCCAGAGGCGACTCACTCCGAGGGAGCACTTCTCGCTCACCTCACTCCACTCATTCTTTTCCACACTTTTTTTCACCTGAAATCCACCCTGTAACTAGAATTAGGGTCTTAAAAACACACGAGAGATAGACAGGGAGGACCTACTTCGTCCGACATCTCAATTGAACAGACACTAACCTCATATCCTACATCTCTTAGCTTTAAAAATATTCTAATTACCACATCAAACCCATTTCACTATAACTTGAGAAAGGAGGAAGAAAAAAAAGATTTCCTCTCTGGACAGAATACTCGAGATTGAGTGCAAGACTTTTATTCAAGAACACACAGCTCAACATGACAAATCTAAAGGGATTGACTCAACAACTCAGCCCTTATATAAATCTCCCTTCATCTCCTCAAAATTCAATTGGTGATGTTGAAAAAAAATCCCTATCTCTTATATCTTCCATCCCCCTTTTAAAAAAGAATCCCCCACTAGAGTGTGGACGAAGAAATGTGGTGAACATAAATGAAAAGTACTGCGACAAGTTTGATTAGATGGGATGACCAAGTGGACTTTTGGATTTAGAGTCTTTTAGCCATTTGCCCCCATGGTTTGTCTATCTAGAGTGAGACATCATGTACTCCCAAGTTGGTCTTAATATTTGATGGTGGGCATGCAATGTGGCAAACCTTGTTGGTAAATAATAAACATAACTCACGATGTCACACTGAGTGGAGGCATCCCGGTTCCATGAGGACATCTTGGGCAAGTGATGAGTGCTGAAAATGTGCGGCGTCTGGCTCCCACCGATTGTTGGGGACGGAAGGTCAGGGAAGTCATCTTCCACCAAGTCCCAAGAACATGACCTCCTCGTCAACGCAAATTTCTCCCGTCGGGCTTTAGCTCTTGTCGACGCAAATAAAGAGTACTGACGACTCATCCCTCTCTAACCCCACACAGCGACCATTAGCAACCTCCGCTAACTAAGATCAAGACACAGAGCCCCTGTCCCAAATCGCCGATAAGCACGAGCAACAACGACCAGCCTCACATTAAAAAAAAACTCACACAACACAATGCCCACCAAAAGGGCCCACACAATCCCATACTATGCAAATTCACACAGACATGGTGGACAAAATTTTCAAAGTCTACGAGGTCATGCCTCATTCCAACACCTCCCCTCTACAAATACTCACGCACTCCATCCCCTCATAGGGAACAATGAGGGGGAGGCAGTGGCAAAAGGATCTCATTCCCATTCCATCTCCACTATCTATTCCAAGTGTACAAGGGGAATGTGTTTAGTGAACATCCTAAGGATTTCCGACCCGTTGGACGCCTACTCCTTTCTTTCCTTTTTCTCCGCACTTTTTCTCCAGCCTTTTTCTTTCTCCAGCTAGTTAGACAAGTCATGGTGAACAAGAACGGGGAAGTCATTTTGCCCCACTTTAGGAAATGATCCCCTCTCTACTTGGCCATAGTTGGCGACGTTGGCTTGTCAAAAGGTCCCGACTTTCTCTCACCCTCCACATACACACACATTCCAATAAGGAGAGGGGAATGCGGAAAGTCTTTGAATAAAATCCAATACAAGTTCACTATATTTCAAAGTCGGAAATAGCGAAGCCTTTGGTCCCGTTGCCCTTTTTCTGGAACATATTTGAGCCCTCTCTACTTTCTCTCTTTAAATCGGGCAGAAAAAGCTGGTGAAAAAAAGCGTGGAATACGTTGGATTTGGACAGGCTACCCATTGTTCCAAACTCTGCTCAAATTCTATTCCCCTATAAATTGGCCTACCCTAATTCTCAATACCTCCCTTGGGAGTGTAAGAAATCCGGGCTCAAACTATTCCGGCTGACTTATTGACTCGAGCTGAGAAAGTAAAAAGATTTTAACTCATATCATTTCTTTTAGTTTAATCCGAGAAATACTTAGGGGTCATTTAATCCGCTTTAGTCCGTCGTGGAAACGTTAATGTCATTCTTAGGCTTTTAGCCATCGTGGATCATCTAATAACTCTCCCTGTCACATCTACAAAAAAAGGTCAAGACGATGGGGGGAAATTGAAGAACATGCCCAAACAATTCTCTACAAAGGTGGACATTGTGAATTAGAGTTGCAAGACAGATTTCTTTTCGTATGCACATAAATTCAGCAGCCCTAAGAGTCCAGACTCACTTACTTTCCCTTGCCATTAACAACTGGCTATACATGTACCCCCCACGGGCTTTATCTCGGCCCACCAGTCCGTTCAATTGTAAAATACGACTTGGAAGCCTTGTCAATAATAATTGTCATATGAATCTCTCCCTCCTTCATACTTTGAGGACGGAACTACATCAAACACCTCTGCTCTACAAATACAATCCCAACTTCAGGCAGAACGTTTAGATCAAAAACACTAAAAAAACAATCTCCACACTCCTACCATAAGCTACCATACACATTCGTGGAAAGGAGATGCGTCTTTTCTCGGGATGTTGCTACAAGGGGCAGAATAGGGGCTCCTTAGCCCAGGTGGAATTGATTTGACATTGTTAGGAAGAAGAAGCAAGGAAGAGAGAGAGAGAGAGAGAGAGTCAACAGGTTAGATCTTGGGAATAGTGCGAGGATGGACCGGACTAGAAGGTAAGCCCTGAAGGAAGAGCTTTTTTATAAAAAGAGAAGGTAGCCATGCAGTGAGAGGGAGGAGGTCATGGGGGTTAAAAGAAGAGGTCACTCACCTTAACGGCCTGTCCAGTGTGATAGTTGGGTGTGATGAGTGGGTGTGTCTATGTAAGGGGAGGAGTTTGAGAGATCGTGTCCAAGCCCGTCTTTGCTGGAGTGTCCAGGAGAGATGAGATAAGCATCAAGTTCCTCCTCGCTTATCCTTCTGCTCGATAAGGGAGAAATGTTGAGAGAGAGAGTTTGAGAGAGAGAGAGAAAAGGACGTGTGATCACAACAACAGCTACTTTACAACTGAGCACTTTCTCTCTCACTTTATCCTCTTTCTAGACACTCCAATCTCCCGGAGGATAGGACTTTACCACCACTTTCTCCATCCCTACGGCCCTTGGCTTCACTTTATCTTCATCTCTCTTCAACCCAAAATCCACCTCTGCCCATCTTCTCCTACTCTACCTACGGCCCTTTTCCCTAACACTTTCTCAAACTTTCTCCTCAATCTTATTCCCATCTTTCTCTGGCTACTTTCCCCCTGGCTACGGCCCTGTTTGTAATATCTGCCTCTGCTTTCTCCAAGTTTCTTATTTACTCTGTTTTGGATTCATCTCAGGCCACTTTTCCTCTGGCTACGGCTCTGTTTGTAATATCTGCCTCTGCTTTCTCCGACTTTCTCTCTCAGCGGCAATTCCTATGTAGCTGTGTGCCGGTGTCTCTGTCGCTACGGAGATTATATTTGTGTGTGTTGTGTGTATTGGGGTGATTGTGTTAGCTGTGGAGCCGTGTCCGAAAGTTTTCAATCTTCTCCATACGCTCACTCTCTCATTTCAATTTTCTTCCCTAGCTTGAGTCTATGATAATTACATTTATCTCATCCCTACGGCCACTCTCTCTCTCTATTCACTTTTTCTCATCTTTGCCATTTTTAGGATTGGAACCATTTCTCTCTCTCTCTCTTCACCTTTCTCTACTTGACTTTGTAATAATCTCCTAATTTCCTAAATATTCCATCTTTCTCATTTGAAGAGGGATAAAAAAATCTCTTGAATATCATGAGCCCTTTTGCTCATCCCTCCGCTCCTCCATCCAATAAATAATTAGCCTCTCCATTGAATTTGAAAAGCTCTTCAATTTACTACTCTCGCAAAAATGATGCTAGAGTCAAGTAGATTGAGATATTTCAATCCACATCTCCACTTATTGCCAATATACCCCCAGCTCCATTTCTCTCCTCTCGGCCGTCTATGAACCTACACAACATGGCATTACAGCTTCCCTTGCAGCCTTCCCCTATCCAACTACAAAGCTCCGTCCTTGTCTTTCAAAGAAATGTGGTGGAAAGTCCAGATGCAGGCCAAGACTATGGAATTGTTCCTTTAATTCCGTGTCTGGGACGACCTCCTTGTCGTCAGAGGGGCGTATATCATCTCCGTGATCCCCAGGGGAGGAAATGTCCACTTTCCCGTGTTCCTTAGTCGGGATGAATATTGTGAGCCCTGTGTGGATCAATAAATATTGTCATGAGAGGGAGAAGGAGAGAGAGAGCGAAGCGGAGGTGTGCATATGCAGAATTTATGATTGCCTCTCCAGTGCGAGGAGGACTGGAGAGTTTTGATGGATTGTAAGTGGATGAATCCATTGGTTAAACAAAGCCAAATAAATCGTTTATTTAAACAATAGACTGGGTTGGAGGAGATTGAGGGTAGAGGGAGATGAGGGGACGCGCTTTCTCCCGTCCAAACTGGAGACGAGAACAGGTGGTAGTGGCTTCCTATCGATCTCGCCTTCTTCTCCCCGTTTGATAATTTAATTGCGCATTCTGTAGCCACCAAATAGAGGGGGAAATGGAGGGAACTCGTATCATTTACATCAAGGATATCCCTTACTACTCAACCCCCCTTATCACGGGACAGAGGAACTCACGGATAGTGTCCCGCACATCTCCGACCCACACCTGTCGCTTCCCCTAGTTGCAGCCGAATCAGCCCAGGACATCTACTAAGGGATACTCACTTAACAACTCTTGAATCAATATGCTAATCTATATATATCCACCCTATGTCTTCATCTCCAAGTTATAAAACCGAGGATGATGAACTTTTTTTTTATTCTTTTTTTAACTTTTAACTCCCCTCCGGACATGGGCCGGAATTCACTTTTAAATCCTTTGATATCCCCAAGTTTTATCCCCGTCCTCGTTGCGGGTGAAAAGATGGGCAATACTATTTCAGTAAATAACACCCGTTTCATCTTTCTCGGTTCGAGGAAGGAATGTTTTCATCATCCAAATGGATTCTTCTAATCAATCTTCTTACACTCTAGTAAGCAAGGGAGTTTTCCCTTTCAAATATACAGAATTTACAGGCTGGAGGATTCATGGACTTTTACATGAGGGGTTCATCAATTTACATACTCTTTTTTAGTCTTTTTCTAACTCTTGAGCATCCCACACACACTCGATCACTTTTGAACCTCCACAGCTCATTCCTAAACGAGATTTAATCATTACGAATCTAATTCGAAACGTACTTTTGAGCATTGACTCTACTATCAGCTGGAGCTAATAATGGACACCATCAAATAGTAAAAGTACATACAATTCTCAATACAATAAATCTTTAAGGAAAATCCATACTACTTTATAACTTTATTTGAAGATAATGTTAGCTCATAAATGTAGTAGATATTCTCCCTTGTATGAAACGTACCTTTCCACAATACGATGTGGTATGATGCATTCAATGTTAGTAAGATTAATATTTTTAACTTCAAGCATTTAAAACAATCTTAAAGTCAGTTGTAGAGCTGACTGTGGTATCATTAACTCGTCGTATCTAAAATATGGGGCAAATTCTGGAGGAAATGGGGGGCAGTGGGACAAAGTAAGTGGAGTGGGGGCAGTGGGACAAAGTAAGGAGAGTAGGGAAAGGATAGCCATCCACTTTATACCACAAAGTCAAGGGTGGCTATTCTGTGGAGAAAGTGGGTTGTGGAACAGCTCAATCCTAGGGCAGTGGCACAATCAAAACTTACCTAGAACCATCTAATGAACATGGCTCCGCTTTCACTTCGTACGCTCCTTTTTCTTGGAAAACTTTAAGGACAATTAATTAAAATACATTTTTTAGTCATTCATTAATATGAAGTTTAAAATCAAAGTGGGGACTTTAACATGAACTAATAGAATATAATAAAATCCTTTTTGCTTTAGCTTTTCTGTGTTCATTTACGTTGGATTTATGTATGAAATTTATATTTTACTTTTTGTAACTTGAGGATTTAAAAACTTCCCTGTGCAACTTCATTTAGCCCGACTCCAATGCACTTACTTAAACTTGGATTCATGAAAAAATAGATAAAAAATAGATCCACAAAATTTTCCAAACTAAAAATGCAAAATTGCAAATTATCGTTAGTTTGGTA